>PVHX01007981.1:23115-86883 GCA_004024805.1 Geosciurus inauris
GTGGCTCAAGCCTGTAATCCCAGCACTTAGGGAGGCTGAGACAGGAGAATCGCGGGTTCAAAGCCAGCCTCAGCAATGGCGAGGCTGCTAAGCAACTCAGTGAGACCCTGTCTCTACATAAAACACAAAATAGGGCTGGGGATGTGGCTCAGGGGTCGAGTGCCCCTGAGTTCAATCCCTGGTACCAAAAAAAAAAAAACCATGCTGGGCATGGTGGCATACATAATGGGAGGCTGAGGCAGGAGGATCATGAATTCAAAGCCAGCCTCAGCAAAAGCAAGGCACTAAGCAACTCAGTGAGACTCTGTCTCTACATAAAATACAAAATAGGGCTGGCAATGTGGCTTGGTGGTTGAGTACCCCTGAATTCCATCTCTGATAGCCCCCTCCTCCCCAAAACATAAAATGTTCATAATTTCCCAGGCTTAGATGGCATTTTTTTTCCTTTACAATTTTCCTAGTTCTCTACATAGTCCTCTTTTTGAAGGGCCACTGTTTTCCTAGTTCCTCACTTGCTAACATGCAAGTTTAATGTTAATCGAAACTTTATGATATACTGATTATAATGTCCTTCTCAGAGAATTTTCTTTTTACACCGAACTTTTTCTTTCTCTTCCTTGCAGTTAATATCCACTTATTCTTCAGATCTCATCAAAACCCCTTTCCAGCTGAATCAGTTCTCTTCATCCCACCATCATATACTCTCCTAACACTCTGTGAAGGTTCCTTCATGGTACTTAAACATCTGTAACTATTTATTTATGATTATTTGCTTCTAATTCACATGTGATTATTTGATTATAAGTCACACATCTACACAAAATAAGTGGCAAAAGGTAGCAACTATGTTTATTTTGCTCACTCTGTATTCCATGGAAACTGGTGCTTTACAGGTCTTCTGTAAAAACCAAAATGCATTGAGGTAATGTGCTGTTAATCACATGGACAGAGACACACTGCTCCAGAAAAACTGTTTTTTTCAGTGGATAACCTTATATATGCTTGCCATTCTTACCCATTGTTCATCTCTATTCTTCATTATGCTTTCAGTCCAATGAATTATTATACTTTTCTGTCTATCTGAAGATCTTCTTATCAGTCTCTCTTTGACTCTTCATCTCTTTGTTTTTGTGTGTTTTCCTTAGCCTTCATATATTTGCATTTCAAAGTATATCTATTGTACTTTAAAAAAATCAAATGTGTTAATGCCACTTTGATATTTTTTCTCTATCTCTTTAGGATGTGATGACCATGGATGGTCTTCTCTATGATCTCACAGAAAAACAAGTCTATCACATTGGAAAGCAGGTCCTTTTGGCTCTGGTAAGACGAGGCAAAATAAAAACCGAGGGTGGGGATTTTTCTTACTAGCCTAGTCTTTGGTGCCATTATTCTCATGTTCAGATTCCCAAATGGGGCATTTGTTTCAAATTAGATAGAGATTAGGGGGCAGACAGTTATATACTGATAATTAATTTTAGTCCCTTCTCTACAAAATCATTTAGATAATCTACTATAGGATAGGTATTTCCAGGGAGAAGGTGGTCAGCTTAGGATTTCTGGAAGCAACAGGAAGGATTTTAAAAGTTTACTCAATCTTAACATTCAAAAGACAGTGCCCCAAGTTATATGCTCATTTGCTTTATACTCTTACTTATCCATGTATACTTTTAAGAACTGATGTGAAAGGGGAAATTTGGGAAGCAAGTTGGGAGAAGAGATGACAAGAGAGCTGAATGGATGAAAGGCTGCAGAACCAGAAGTATACAAATTTGTATCTGGAAAACAAGACAAATTGGTTTGGGACATGTTTGGCTGGAGACTTGATTTGATAATGAATGTGATAGGGAGTGCACATACTTAAAAAAGAATAAGAAACAAGTGAAAGAGGAAGAATGTGAAAGGGAGACAGTGGAATCGTTCTTTTATTTTAAAACAAACTAAATTATGTGGTTATAAAACTCTGAGTTTAAGAGAAAATATTTACCTTTAGTTGACTCACTCAGAAAATTTAGATGACTCTATGAAATAACTCAGATAATTGTGTTTGAAATTAGCATTTTCTAGAGAAAAATCAAGGTTCTGTGAAACTACTATTTTTAAATCTTTGATATATCTTGCCACCCTAATGTGTGAAATATACCAAGGATTTAAGCAGAATCAGGAAAAAGCGAAGAAATAACAAAAAAGTTGGGAAATAAGAAAAGAGCAATAGTTGTATCTGAAGCTCCCATGAGACAGGGGTGGGGTGCACATCATATATATAATATTATCTACAGCGTTTGGAGCATTTAGGGGGTATGATTCCTTAGTAAAGTTAGGATGTCAAATCGCAATCTATCTTTCTTCTGAACCTTAATTGTGCCTTATAGGGTTGAATTGATGAACCAATGCATTCATCAGGGCCCTGTGTTACCTATAATAGGTATAATATATATTATTAATAGTATATATTATAGTATAATATCATAATATTTGTTGTTACTTTTAACAACCTCAAAGTCAATGCATTCCTTAATTCTTCTCATTACCATATAATTTCTTTTTCTTTTCTTTCTTTCTTTTTTTTTTTTGGTACTGTGGATTGAACTCAGGGGCACTGAGCCACATCCCCAGCCCTATTTTGTGTTTTATGTAGAGACAGGGTCTCACTGAGTTGCTTAGCGCCTCGCCTTTGCTGAGGCTGGCTTTGAACTTGCGATTCTCCTGTCTCAGCCTCCCTAAGTGCTGGGATTACAGGCTTGCGCCATCGTGCCCGTCTTCCATATAATTTCTTTGTTCTAAAAGCTCATGAGATAAAAATAGTAATCATGGTTTCCTTCTTCATCAACAATCAGAAATTACATCTTAAAGATTTTTATACTATCCTTGTTTAGCAATCATAATTTGCAACCTCTATCTCTGTAGCCATGCACAGCTTCTCAGTTTCTCCATCAACCTTGAATAGGTTTGTGCCAGAGGAGAAAAGACCCCAGCAAATCTAGGTCATTAGTTGCAGTGGGTCTCAAATGCTTTGAGGTCTGCACTAGAATCATTTTGATACTTTACAATATAGGTTACCATGTTTTTCTTCCTAGATTATGGGTTAGTGAATTCAGGGTGAAAATGTTAATGTTCTAAAAAAGCTTTCAGGCAATTCTAATTTGGAACTTGACTCAAGAACTATTCATAGAATAAAAAACAGAATGGATTATTAAATAAAAAAGAATTATTAGTAGAGTTTTTGTTCTATTTTCTATGGATTAAATTCCTTGCTCTGGTCACTACCACTTAGTAACTCTGTGGTCTTGTGTAATCCTTTAAATGAATCCAAAAGATATTCCCATAACTCAGTTAATCCAGTTATTTTAGGGAGAAAATAAGATAAAATTTTATATAAATTCAATATTATAGTACTCAATTTTGCTATGAAATCTACTTCCTTTTCTTTTTTTAAATTTTTTAGTTGTTGATGGACCTTTATTCTATTCATTTATTTATATGTGGTGCTGAGAATTGAACCCAGGGCCTCACACATGCAAGGCAAGTGCTCTGCCACTGAGCCACAGTCCCAGCCCCCTACTCCCTTTTCTGATATCTAACTGGGTTCCTCTCTGGTGGATGACAACTAATCTTCAGTGGGATTTACTAGAAAGTGGTTGTCAGATGATGTGGAAATCACTCCTAACACTATCACTATATAACCCTGGACAAGTCACTATCTCTAAGCCTGTCTGCTCACCAACCAAATAGATAAATAGCAATCAGGTTGGCTAAGCTCAAAAAACTGTTGGAAAGATCAAATGAGATAATGTATATAAAGTAAGTTTTGAATTTGATATGACATGGGTTTTTTTTTTTTGGTACTGGGGATTGAACTCAGGGGTACTCGACCACTGAGCCACATCCCCAGACCTATTTTGTGTTTTATGTAGAGACAGGGTCTCACTGAGTTGCTTAGCACCTTGCCATTGCTGAGGCTGGCTTTGAACTTGCTATTCTCCTGTCTCAGCCTCCCTAAGTGCTGGGATTACAGGCTTGAGCCACCGTGCCCGGCTATGACATGGGTTTTAACAAGCATTTCTTATGTGCCAGAAACAGTTGGACAATAGTAATAAAAAGGTAGAGGCATTTACACCTGTATTCTAAAAAAGAAAGCAAACATGTAAGGCAAACATCAGCACAAGAGAACAATTGCTATAATAAAGAATACATTAAAAACATGTTGGAATATTATAACAGAAAGGGAGCCATTTTATTGCAGTGGAGTTTGAATTTGTAAGAAGGCAAGTATCAGAGAAGGTGTATGGTAATACTTTCAAAATCCTGTATTAGGGACGGGGTTGTAGCTTAGTGGTAGAGCACCACTTACCTTGCATGCATTAGGCTCAGGGTTTGATTCTCAGCACTACAAAATTGAATATGCAAATAAATCCAGCACTAATGTCATTTGAATTATTTGCTAAGTTTGGTCATTTTAAACATGAGGTAAAAATGTCTGATCCATTAGCATGCTTTGGAAGTGATGTCATTATAATGAGACTTGTTTAGAGTAGAAAGTGCCCTTGTCTTTTTGAGGCTTCCTATAACTGTCTCTCTTATCTGTGAGCTGAGCAGTGACCTTCAGATAGCTGATTATCTTTGATCATATGCTGCCAGGAATTTCTACAGGATAAGCATTTGTTCCATGGGGATGTGGCAGCCAGGAATATCCTGATCCAAAGTGATCTGACCGCTAAACTCTGTGGATTGGGTTTAGCTTATGAAGTTCATGCCCTTGGGGCCATCTCCTCTGCTCGGACCATCCCTCTCAAGTGGCTTGCTCCAGAACGGCTTCTCCGGAGACCTGCTGGCATCAGAGGAGACATGTATGGTTTGTTCCTGCCCTTTGGATATCTTCTCTTCATGACCTGGGTGTTCTCTCTGATTATTATTGGATGTTTTGTCATTTATGTCTACAAATGAGATCTATATTTAGAAGTCAGACATACTCTCAAGAAGAAATGTTATGGTACAGAGTACGTGTTTGGCCTCTGCTTGCAATCCCCTTTTAGTGCTTTTTCAAGCATTTCTTCTTTATTAGATTAGAAGCGTACATTAGGAAAGAAAAAAAAATTGAAAAGAAAACTCATACCAGTATCTGAGGATTTTAATCTAGTAGTTTTGCTTTTACTGAAGGGTGTGAGCTCACTTAATCAGAAGGCTAGTTAAATAAAGAATCCTAAAGTAAAAATATTCATACCACAAATACTTAACTTTCACTTAAAACATATACATGTATATTTATTTATCAATCTTTTGAAGAATGGGAAAAGCTGCATTTTGGACGGATGGGCCTTCTAAATGAAGTCATATGTTGTGTTTTTTGTCTAAATAGCACCTCTAATGATTAACTTTGGGTTCTAAGTTGGGATGGTTCTAAGTGTAGTGAGAAACTTGAAAACACTTGCACAACAATTTGACTGCACATTTGTTATTATTTTTTAATTTTTTACTGTTCCAACCCACACAGTTTTACAACACCTAAACAAGCCAAAGTTTTGTTTTTATTTCTTTTTTGGGGGTTGGAGGGTTCCAGGGATTGAACTCAGGGGCACTCAACCACTGAGCCACATCCCCAGCCCTATTTTTTTTTTTATTTAGAGACAGGGTCTCATTGAGTTGCTTAGTACTTCGCCATTCCTGAGGCTGGCTTTGAACTTATGATCCTCCTGCCTCAGCTTCCCAAGTTGCTGGGATTATAGGCATGCACAACTACACCTGGCTTACATATATACTTTGATAGGGCATAGACAGATTGTTGTACAAGTCATTTCATTAGGGATTTGGATAAGACAGACAAATTCCAGGAACTACCTGGCTAGAAATGCATTATTACTTTGCTTATTTTATCAGATACCCCTTCATTCTCCGTCATTACCTTCTTTATAGTACTGTTACTGAAGCTTTCTATATTTAGGTGAGCTCTCTCTAGGAAAGAAAAAATAGAAGTTAAGTAGATGGTTTTGTTTATTTTACAGCTGGTCCTTTGGGATCCTGCTCTATGAGATGGTGACTCTAGGTAAGGATGATCCTCAATAGTCTGTGCCTGGATATAAATATGCAAGTATGCTTATTTGGAGTTTGATTTTGTTTTGAGAAAGCGTTTCAGAATAGGCCCAAAGATTAAAAAGGTTGACATGACTTCCAAACCTGATTCCTAAGAAGTCTTGTAAAGTGACGATACCCTCCTTACTCTGTTCCTTCCCTCCTTTCCCTTCTTTTAACTTTCTTTTGCTCTCTTTCTTTCTTTCTTTCCACCCAGCAATATTAATTCCAAGAGATTTTTTCTCATCCAAAGGATAATTCCTAGATTGATCTGTGTAAACATGTTTTCAGACTTATTAATCGATTCAACTAAAAAATGATAGCACTTCCCATGTTATGAAGAGTGGAGGAAAGGTCTTATTTCTTACTTTGCATTATTTTATTACTTTCCTAAAGACTCAATATTCTCCTTTTCCCCAATTCACTGTGCTACATCCATACTTGAACATCTGGGGGCAACTCTCTTATATCTAGTATTTTCCCTATGGCTTTATTTTTGCTAACAATTAGCCCAAGTGGATGAAGAGTAGTATTATTTGAAGTTCATATTTTACAAGACCCTGAAGTTCGCTTTACTCTCATTCTTTCTATACTGACAGGGGCACCACCATATCCTGAAGTCCCTCCTACCAGCATTCTACAGTATCTTCAGAGGAGAAAAATCATGAAGAGACCAAGTAGCTGTACACACACCATGTAAGTGGATTTTGAAGGTCTGCTTTTCTTTAATTATAAATATTTTTGCTCCCTATTAATTACTACCTTTTCAAAGTGGCTCAGATGATCCTTAGTTGTCCTTATATGCTAATGCATGAACTTAGACCAAACCCATGAGGTAAAACACATTTGCTATATCATACATGCACATATAAAATGTATAATATTATATATGCATACATATCATGTATATGTCTGTATACACTCACATTATCATATACAAAATTTTGAGGCAACAACTGAAAACTATATTAGGAATCTAATTTGATAAAATTAGTCTAATTCCATAGGGATCTTCTAAAATAGGCAGGAAATGGCTCAAATGCAATGTAAGTACAGTATTGCTTTGTCTAAATGCCAGTCCTCCACCAGCCTCAGTTCAAAGATAGCTCTCATAAAATCTACTGTACTAGATTTATTCATTCAGAGTATACTGGCTGTTATTACTTATTAACTTTTAAAAACTACTGCTGTTTTCTCAGTTCTAAGCATGATAGAAGTAACCTTAAAAAGAGGGTGGGCAGGAGAAATTACAAAGGCAGGAGGAGGATCCATTATTCTCAGCAGAAAGGAACCACTGGGAAACCAGTCTGAAGGCATAAAATAAGAAAATTAAAAATCTCATGCAGAATATTTTTATCAATACAGTTCAAAAGGGACTATTATGGAACATAAGAAAAAGTTAAACTATGTTTAAGAAGACAGCAGAGATAACATGTTAGTGAACAGTTCTAGATTACTATTTGTAAAATTTTAAAGCCCTGAGGGGGTAAATTTCCAGTACTTGGTTTTCCTTACAATAAATAATTACTGTATCAAGCAGACTGTAAAGTTTAAATATCTTAACTATGTACATGTATATACACATACGCATAGTATAGTATTGCTAGCTGGGTATCTATAACAAAACTGCTGCCGAATATTTCCTGTAGGTTTCTGTGTGTAAAAGGCTGTCCTTGATACTGGCGGAGACCCTTAACTGACAAAGTACTTTACCTTAAGCATAACATTTTGATGAATATCTGAAATAACATAAAGATCAACATAAAGTGTGCAGCAATACAGTAGAATAATTAAAACTTCCATCCCATGTTACAGAGTAAAAAAAAAAAAAATTAGTTCTAGCCCTGCTACTTTAGTGTGCATTGTTTACAACATACAATGAACAATGCACAATGAAAAAAACTGTCCCGTCATACTCTGTAGTTTGAAAAATCTCCAGTCATTTCTATTATAAAAGTCCCATGCACCAATGAAAAAAACATGGAAAGAAAAAAAAAGACATCCCAATCAGAATGGGATATTAAGAGACTTGATATAAAAAAGATGAAAGTAATTATCAGTCTCTGGGAATAAGAAAGGCAAAGAAGGCTAAAGAATAGCAAGGTGTGTGTGTGTGTGTGTGTGTTAAGATTTGTTGAGAGAGGAGACATGTTTCTTATACATTTGCCTGTTTCTCTTGTCCCCCTCTCAGGTATAATATTATGAAGTCCTGTTGGCGTTGGAGTGAGGACAGTCGCCCCTTACCCAGAGAGCTGCGGTTTCGCCTAGAAGGTGCTGCTAGAACTGCAGATGACAAGGCTGTGCTGCAAGTACCAGAATTAGTGGTGCCTGAACTATATGCATCTGTGGCGGGTATCAGTGTAGAAAGCCTTTCCTACAACTACAGCATCCTCTGAAGACTCCCAGCTGAGATACATTTATATGTGATTCTATTCTCTTGGAACCAATTTCTCCAAGAACACACTACTGGGATGCAAAGGAAGAAAAAGGACATGGATCCTGGATCTTCCCCTAGATATTTTGCTGGAAATGTGAAGTGATGCTGGTTGATGCTCTCCACACCACATACCCTTGAACTGAGATACTGTCAGTCTCATTTTTCTGTTCCAATCCTAAAAACCCTGGGTAAAAGTGGTGGATGTGTCAATGCAAAGAGGTTTTAAAAATCTGCAATTAAAAAAAAAAATTTGCAGCCGGGTGCAGTGGCGCACGCCTGTGATCCCAGTGGCTCCATAGCTGAGACAGGAGGATCACGAATTCGAAGCTAGCCTCAGGAATGGCAAGGCACTAAGCAATTCAGTGAGACTCTGTCTCCAAATAAAATACAAACTAGGGCTGGGGATGTGGCTCAGTGATTGAGTGCCCCTGAGTTCAATCACCAGTACCAAAAAAAACAAAACAAAACAAAAAAAAACACCAAACCAAAACACCCTGTAGTGTTTGTTGGGGTATAGCACAAATAGGCTAGTCCTCATCCTAGGCTTGTTTACTCCTTAACAATATTTTTATCTAGACTCTTACAAGATTCAAAGAAAATGGAATGAAATGAAGAAATAGAAATCTAATAATCTAATAAAGGAGTTGATGAGAAGATTTAAGATTTTATTTGCTCAAGAGTATAGCCATGGACCAAAATCTCTTTCAAAGAGAAGCTTGAGGGGACATAACATTTCCCAGTCCTGGTCTTTACATGCAGGGTTGAAGAACTTTGAAAAAAAGCTTCTGGTATAAGAAAGATAATTCCCTTTTATCTAATTGAGTCAAGTGAACCCTGTTTGGGTACTACTTTTGACCAGAAGCCGGATGAGTCACTCCATGATTAAGAACCTTCCACAAATATTGTTCATCAGGTTTATTTTCCAGTCCCTACAAGACTAAGGACAGTAAGCCTAGAACATCAAGGTGAGATGAATGATGAAAATGCTGTGTGTGTGTGTATCAACAAATGTGGAAACCAGGCAAGAAGTCTTAGTAGCTCAGATGGTCATTAAAAAGGGCTAGACAAGAATGCAATCTGATACAGGATGGTTAACTTCTAATTTTCAAGCATCCATTGATTTACTGTGAAATATATTTCATTAAATTAACATTTACTGGGTGGAAGTAGGTTTTTCTGGTATACAGCTATCAAATTCTTTGAAATAGATAAGATAGAAGCAAATAACTAGAAATTCATGTTAATAGGAAAATTCAAGTGACAACCTACATTATCAGAATTCTTTATGTGTGAAATTGGAAGACTATCTTACTGGGTTGTGTTGAGGACTAATAAGTATTTGTACAGTATCTGGTACATAATATGTGCTCAATAAATGTTAGTTTCCTTTCTTTTGCCTTTCCTAACCTAGAACCCTTCATGTATTTTTTTTTTTAATTTAAAATCTACTGTGGCCAAGAAGAGATCCTCATTCTGTGACACTGCAAAGCAGGACATGCCTAAAGATGATGACATGATATACTTGTATCATGTACACAACATGACTAAAATCAAGAAGTCATCACTTTCAGTTTTAGAAAATTTTTTACATGACAGTAGAGTATGTTTTGAAATATTTTACATACATAGAATAAGTACAATTTGTTCTTATTAGGATCCCATTATTGTGGTTATACATGATGTGGTTACTTACTTTGGTAATGTATTCACATATGCAGATAGGAAAGATATGTCTGATTCATTTTATTGTCTTTCCTATTCCCATCCCTCTTCCCTTCCCTTCATTCTTTGTCTAGTCCAATGAATTTCTAATCCAGAAGTTATCATTATTATATGAGTTTTTAGGTGATGATAGTAATCCCCTACTATTTCAGAATATTGAAAATACCACAATGAAGGCAATTCTGTTGAACATGGTGATCTGTGATTTTAAAATCTGAGTACCCTAGAAAGGAAATCTAAGAGTGCTGTGGGAAAGATAATTGGCAGTTGAAAATATTGTAGAAAATGGAATCCTGATAGGGTCATGATTTTTCATCTAAATGAAAATGACTACTGCCTCTGTTGGAATACCATAGTGAGTAGCGAGGACTGAAATAGATAGTAAATGGCAGTACAGAGAAAGGAAATGGAGTGGCTCCACACACAATAATACTTTTTTTTTTTGGTACTGAGGATTGAACTCAGGGGTACTTGACCACTGAGCCACATCCCCAGCTCCATTTTGTATTTTATTTAGAGAGAGTCTCACTGAATTGCTTAGTGCCTCGCCGTTGCTGAGGCTAGCTTTGAACTTGCAGTTCTCCTGTCTCAGCCTCCCTAAGTGCTGGGATTACAGGCATGTGCCATCATGCCCAGCTACAATAATACCTTATGGAATCCCATTGTTGACTTTTAGCTGTTCATTTAAATCAAACTGACAATTATTTATTCTAATATTAAAAACTTGTTAAAGCTTGCTGTATTAGACAGTGAGCAAGATGTCAAATAAAAGAAACAACTTTTGATTACAGCTTACACATAAAAGACATTATATATTTATTTGAGTATCTGCTAATTACAAATACAGTGCTGTGAAGAAAAATATGGGACAGTAAAGGGAATATAAAGTAAAGATCTCCTTTGAAGAAATGGCATTTAAACTGAGACCTTAGATTTGGGTAGGAAAGCCAGAAAAAGAGAACTTTTCAGGAGTGGAATTAATACATGTATGAAAATCCTGAGGCAAGAAAAATCTAGTTTGTTTAGGAACTGCAAGGACACACATGGGGTTGCAGCATGTCTGTTAAAGGGAAAGTGACATATAATAAAAAGGAGGGTTGCTTTTCTTACAGCATGTTTTGGTATTTGTTTTGGTTGAAGGGAAAGAAGCAGACAATTGGCATTTTAAATGTTGACCTCCAAATTAATTTGTTTTTCTGGATACAGGTCTGGAAAACTAGCTAGAGTGATGGCTAGATTGTCTAGCTCCAAGAAAACTGGGTATTTCTCACTTGTTTGGATTTTTTTCGAAACAAATATTATACTTCTGAGATTATATTTTTGGTATCTTTGATGTCAGCCAAACTAATCATGGAATTAAAATATTTACCATATAATCAAGTTGAATCCAGACTTTTATTGTTTTGACTGCCCCCTCCTCCAGCCTTATTTTTCCAACCTGTGCTTTATGGTACAAAACAAAGTTCTAATAGTTAAGAACTGAGCAAACATACACCTAGATAAACAGTATAATGGAAACTTAACAATGTATTTAACATAGAATACTCTGAACCAGGTGTTCTCATATCATGCTTGTGCAGAACAGTAGTGGCTTTCATGTTACATTTAGGCTTCCCATTAAAATTGATTAATAAGATTTTTGACCATCTTAAGAGAAAAAGTAAGTTGACCGAATTTTCTTTTTCTTTTCTTTTCTTTTTTTTTTTTTTTTTTTGGTGCTGGGGATTGAACCCAGAGGTTCTTAACCACTAAGCCACATCTCCAACCCTTTTTTATATTTTATTTAGAGACAGGGTCTTGCTGAGTTGCTTAGGGCCTCACTAAATTGCCGAGGCTGGCTTTGAAATCACGGTCCTCTTGCCTCCGTCTCCTGAGCTACTGGATTACAGGTGTGCACTACCATTCCCAGCTGAAATTTTCTTAATCTTAATTTTGTAATAAATTTAAAAGGTTTATTTACTTTACCATACTCATTTAAATAAAAACAAGTAGCAAGCATTGGCCTATAGGATAGCCCATTATTCTTAATCTAATGGTTTTTATTTGTTTTGGGGATGAGTTAGAAGTTATGCTTGTTTGAGCATATAGTATTGTCATAGGCTACCAAAAATTCCTTGATTCAATTATGGAATTAAATATATATCATGTCACATGAATCTAAAAATAGCATCTAGTGCTTAACATGAACATATGTGATAAACAACAGTATGGAAAGTTTGGCGTTTCTGCATGGTAGTGATTCTCTTATTTAAAAAGTAATACCATTAAGCCAGGTGCGGTGGCACATGCCTGTAATCCCAGCACTTTGGGAGGCTGAGACAAGAGAATCACAAGTTCAAAGCCAGCCTCAGCAACAGTGAGGCACTAAGCAAATCAGTGAGACTCTGTCTCTACATTAAACACAAAATAGGGCTGAGGATGTGGCTCAGTGGTCAAGTGCCACTGAGTTCAATCCCCAGTACCAAAAAAAAAAGAGTAATATACCATTAAATGGTAAAAAGAGAGATACGGCAAAAATCCATATGGAAGGCTATTACAGAAAAGAGAGGAAAAAGGTGAGTGGATGGAATTAATGACTGATCCAAAACACCTCACTACAAACTCTCTTTTAAAAACACTCTCATATATTCTTCTTCTTCTTCTTTTTTTGGTACTGAGGATTGAACTTAGGGGTACTCCACCACTGAGCCACATCCCCAACCCTATTTTGTGTTTTATGTAGAGACAGGGTCTCACTGAGTTGCTTAGCACCTTGCCATTGCTGAGGCTGGCTTTGAACTCATGATTCTCCAGTCTCAGCCTCCCAAAGTGCTGGGATTACAGGCATGCACCACTGTGCCCGGCTGCTCTCATATTCTTTTAGGCCACATCCTACCCTTATTCTTTCTTTTTCTTTGGTGTTGCTGGGGATGGAACTCAGGGCCTCAAGCAAACTAGACAAGTGCTCTACCACTCAGCTGTAATCCTGGCCCTCTTATTCTTGATTTAGTACTCTGACCTATTTAACTAAATGAGATAGCCCTGACAACCCCTGTTCTGTAAATACTTAAAGCAAATCAAAAGTTACAGAAAAAAACCCCCACAAAAACATAAAGCTATTATCTCTAGTGTTTATCTAAATACAGTTAGAATATGTTTCTGAAAATTGGAAGTTAGACACATTTGATCATGTTAAATAGAGAAGCTAAAAAGGAAAAAAGAGGCAGGTCAGAGGGGACATAAAAGAGATCATAGGAAGAGAGAATTTTAGATGTAGGAAAAATCAACAGAACATTTTAAAGATTACATTAACAATTTTAAGAAACAAACAACTCTGACGATAATTCCTTCACTTGATTCATTACCATGAAGCTGGAAGAAATAAACTTAAAAACTCTAGTGGGATATCATTATTTTATCAACAAATACTATATATTTGAGTAAACCATTAAGCCTCAGTTTCAGTTGGAGTTGGAAATGTTTCTTATCCACTTCAAAACTATTTCACAAAGTGCTTTGAAGTTGCCCACCGTTTGTGTTAGCAAAAGCAGAAATAGGATTTTGGTTTCAAATAAGCAGCTCAAACATTTATTGTTATGAACTGTGGTGATAGGAATACCTGTACTTTAATTTGAAGCCAATAGCAACTTTGATTGAAAAAGGCTCGCAAAATATTTTCACTATTTCTAGGCCAACTACAGGTGTATGAAGAGCTTCTTATGTAACTGTGGTAACCAACATGGTAGCCACTAGTAATGTGAATGTAAATTTTTCAAAGTTAATAATTCAGTTCCTTAGACACATAGCTACACTTTAAGTGCTCAGTAGATATACAGAACATTTCTACATCACTGTGTATGCCATCTGAGAAAACAAAAAACAAATGCTTTATTGCTTTGTAATATTTATCACAAGTACCTATTTTAGCACATTTTAGGCTTAAAATATGAAGAATTAATATAGCTTCATATTTCATTGTAAAAATGGGCAAGGTTATAAAGAACTAGTCTAAATGTTTTAGGGGATCGAGACAGCAACTAGTCCACTTACAAAGATCTTGGATCCTACAACTTCTATTTCATAGCCTCAAATTCTGGTGTCTATAGATCTACTTAGGTAGACATGAAGATGAACCTGGGTACACATGCCAAAACCTGAAGGAAATACATTAGAAAATCTAAAGATACTGAATGAGGCTTCTCATAGAGTTCAACCAAATGCATTATAACTGATATTTTCAAAGATACTATGGAATATTGTGCTCAAGTTTCTACGAATTATTTTTGTGGTAAATATAGTCCAACTCATACTATGTTTCCTGGGATCTTCCAATTTTGAAAAATGAAAATCCTACATCCCAGGACACTCTTCAGTCCTAGGTAAGCTGGAATGGCTAGTCATCGTGGTGGTAAGGAATATGGTTTATTGTTCTTATGTATTAGGGACTGAACACTTCCTTATATTAATAAACTCATATAATCTGCCACAACCTACCTTTCTAGTTAGTTTCCTAACTATATTTCATTTCTTGGCTATCTCTAAACATGTACTTTTATACTAATATGGCTTTGCTAAGGCCAGGCCTGAAATACTTTTCCAGATGACTGAAAATACACACAACTTATCAAGGCCCAATTCAAATAACAGCTCCCTACACAAGCCTTCTTTGGTAACTTCATATTTTATACACTCCATCTACAATAAAAATGACTTTCTTCCTGTTGTAATATACCAGCATGTTTTATACATATTCTTCATTACAGCAATTGCTCCTTTGTACTGTTTGCTTCCTTGCAGGTGCAAATGCCTCTACCTTTTTATTACTAGTGTCGATTTCTGGTAGATAAGGAATACCTGCTAAAACTACACAAAGTTCAAAGCTTACTTTGTCAAGTATCTCACTGATCTCCTCAACAGTTCTACGAGCTTAGCAAAGCTGATTGCTGTCTAATTATTTGGTTGATGATCAAACAAGCTTAGAGATAGTGACTTGTCCAAGGTTAGGCAGTGATAGTGTTGGGATTGAAGTGTACATCTTCTGACTAAAACTTTCTACTAAATTCCATTTACGAGTGTCAGATGCCAGACAGGATTACTCTCTGTGTTGGTAATAGAAGGGTGATCAATATTTAAAGAGCAGATTAAGTGTAAAAGTTTACTGTCTTTTCCTGGTCCTCAAAATCATCCCACACTGGAGCATTCTTTCATTTCTTCAACTTAACTATACCTGGCAATAAATGTGGACAAAACCATTGTATGATCTTAGATCAAACTGCCAAAATTTCACAGGCCACTACAAATTAAACCTTACAGAAAGAAGTATCCCAGAGGTTCTATTAGACTCATTTACAGCCAGGCACGATGGCCTGTGATCCCAGCAACTTGGGAGGTTGAGACAGGAGGATCAGTTACAGACCAGCCTCAGCAACTAAGCGAGGCCCTAAGCAACTTAGCAAGGTCATGTCTCAAAATAAAATAAAAAAGGGCTGGGGATGTGGCTCAGTGGTAAAGCTCTTCTAGGTTCAATGCCCAGTGCGCCCCCTCCCGCCAAAAAGTCTCATTTGTATCACGGATGTCAGGGCTTTTCAATTTCACGTGCTTTTCTAAAATTCACACCTCTCATCTGAAGGACTCTTCTACTTCCTATTATTATAAACCTTTAGATCCCGGAAAACTAGTCATCATTTCCCAAAGCCCTCTGTTAGGAAACAATCAGGCAGAAGAAACGGGTCGCATCCTGGTTCTGTCACTTTGTTTTTGAAATGTATTTTCATTTATCTGACCAATTATAGGAAAATAAAGTCATACACACTTCACAGGATGCCAAAAAGATCTGAGAGACCCAAAAAAGTAAAAGACCCTTACGAACGCTTATTTTATGATCATAAAAGCCACACCCATACCAGGAAGCCTTGAGAATTAATAGGGCCGAAAAGTAAAATCGATTCCACAAACCTTGCTTCTAAGTCCATAAAAAAAATGCTATTATATTTTAACACTTCTGTTCTTTGTTAATATACTCTACTTCACTCTGAAAAGAACGCGTTTCTGATCTAAGTAAACCGAAGGTCTAGTAGCTGCTAAGGTCCCGCCGGCATTCCAGAGCCTCACCCGCTGAGTTTCTTCCAACCTTTTCACCTGGTGTTCCGGAGGCGGAAGAGACACGGCAGCAGTGACGCACTTATTCTGTGCGACTGACGTCACTGACAGGCGCCGGGCGTCACGTTGGCCGAGCTTTCGGCGGGCTTCAGGGAGACAAAAATGGCTATGGCTAGTGATTTCTACCTGCGCTACTACGTGGGGCACAAGGGCAAGTTTGGACACGAGTTTCTAGAGTTCGAGTTTCGGCCAGACGGTGAGCAGTGGAGAGGGCCGCTGTCGCCGAAACTTTGGGCAGTGGTGGGAAAGGGGAATCTGGAGGAGAGGCCGCGGAGGAGGCGAGGAGGGGTAGGGTGAGCGAACCTCGGGCTTGAATGGGATACAGTGGCCACTACTGCTGGCGAATTAAAAAAAAAAGCTTAGGATTGTAAGCCTAAATCGTTTTGTGAATAAGAAAGAATTGCTGTAAATTAATTCAGAAAAGCTGACTCTGCTACGTATTGAAAAGTTGAACCTACGGTAGTTAGACTCCTAGAGTTAGCACACTAGAAGGGACTTTAAAAGCCACGTCGTTATCAACTTAAAGTTTGAACATTGTTAAGAACAGCGGCATCAAGTGTTCAAAGGATGCATAAAATTTTTAGTTAGTAACTTTCGGACTACTCATTCATTCACTCATTCAGGCTGTGTTAAAGACTTTTATAGGGGAGCCCGACATTTAAACAAATGGGCGTGTTTTAGGTACTTAAATACAAATTTTCATCATGCATATGCATTAAGTGTACCATAAAAGGGGGCGTGTAGGGTGGGATGGGGAGCGGTTAGTTCTACGGGAGGGAGTCAGGAAAAGCTTCCTAGATGATAGACACTTGAGATGAGTTTTGAAATAAGAGATTTTCTTGGTTTCTGAGGGAAGGAAAAAATCCGACTGGGAGAGTGGCATGAACAGAGGGATAATTAAAACCACTGCCTATGTAGTGTACAGTAGTACTTTGACAGTGCCTACTCTTTAAAGAATGTTACTGTATATTGAACTCTGTCTACCTGTAATAAGACAGTTCAGCTGCATGGATTTTTATTATTTGAATGTACATTTTGTTCTGGGAAACATGTAAATAGAAAAATTGACGGTATAGTAATGCGTAAGACTTTTTAATTTTCCTCAAGGAGTTAAGTCTTGGTAGGAGACATAGCCATGTAACTATAAAGCTATAACTGATGTATGCATATTTTGGACAAAGTTCTATGAGAGCATGAAAGAAAAATTAGGAGAGGATCACATATCAGGAAATGGGAGGATATCAAGCATTTCAGGCAGAACTCAAAGTAACTACAGTCCTGCAATTAATCAGAAATCGTAATCCCCTTACTTGCTTTTGCTGTCCCTCTCTTCTAAATTCAGTTCAGGAGTGAAACTTACTTGAATTCTTCTCCCTCTCCTCGCTTTCATAATACTGTTTTCAGGCCTTTGCCTGGGGACACCATACATTTGTCTCCATCACTTTTAGCTAGGCACATGAGTTAATCACCCTGGTATTATCAGGGAAATTTCATGCAAGAACAGTGGTTCTCATTCATTTAATCTGTCACCACATCATTTCACTTACTTAACATTGGTGATAATGAGTTATGTAAATTGCAGTCCCTAAGTAGTATACCTCATTAGGTTAACCTATCATTGTAGAATATCAGGATCACATCATAGCTGTATCTGGGCAACTGAGTAGCCATGTGGGAATGTATGCACCAGGGAGTAAAAAAAGTTGTGATGGATTGGAGTTAAATATAAACCAGCTGATAAACTGATCAGTTTTATTGAAGAACAGCATATAGTTTGTGTGCTTCCTACTCACAATTCTCATGTGTTTTTTTTGTTGCCAGGAATTGAACCCCCAGGGGTGCTTAACCACTGAGCCACAGCCCTTTTTATTTTTTATTTTAAGACAAGTTTTCACTAAGTTGCTTAGGGCCTCATTAAGCTGCTGAGGTTGGCTTAGAATTTGTGGTCCTCCTGTCTCAGCCTCCCAAGCTGCTGGGATTATAGGTGTGTGCCACCATGCCCAGCCCTTACTAACAGTTCTAAAAGAATTATTATTATATATATGTGTACATTAATTTGAAAGAAAATAATTAAAAGAGAACATTTTGGTGTAGTGGAGAAAACATTAAGGAAAGTAGATTTAGATCTGAATCTTGCATGACCTGGGCAACTTTGCTCACCTATGAATAGGTGAGAGAATAAAACCAACTTTTTAGAACTATTGTACACATTAAATTAAATGATCTGGGTAAAGTGCTTAGTACCAAAACAGATATATCAAACTTCAAAAGAAATGTTCCTTTTTCAGATTCTCTTTCTATGACATGGCTTTAAATAGGTATTAAAAGGGATCCATTATATATTGATGTCATACAACATTTTAAAATTTGGCTAGCTCAACTACCAGTAAGTATTTATTATTATGACTAGCATTGATCTTACACTAGGAGGGAGGAAATATTAATAAAATTCGTAGTGCAAAATGGTCTTTACCTTCAAAATTGCTTACAGTGGCATTTCTTTGTTCTCTATTTTTTATTTTTTAGCAGCTTTTGCTATTATACATTGAATTTTTTTCCCACTCCCCACAGGAAAGCTTAGATATGCCAACAACAGCAATTACAAAAATGATGTCATGATCAGGAAAGAGGTAAGATTTTCAGATGTCTTAATTTTTTTATTTTTGGTTCATTTTCCTCTTTGTTCAGTTTACAAAAGTTTATCAAAGGTTATGTTTTAAAACAACAGCCAATTTAAAGTTTGAAAAGTTTTCATTTCAATTAGATATGATCATAACATCAATAACAAAGTAACCTGAATAATGAAATATTTGAATTTATCATTTAATTCATTTTATACTTAAGTTTGTCTTTTTACTCTGTGCATTATTTAAAACTAATAATCATGATATAAATATAGTACGATTTTTAAATGAAAGTCTCAAAAATTAGGGTAAGAAAGAGTTCAGAGTACTAACAGTGATGTGTACTTGGATTTGTCTTTTTACCTCATAGATACTGTGTTGTCACTATTAACCACTCCGAGATACTTGAGTCCCCATGGTACAAAGGAAGAATATAGAATTTTAAAGGGGCTTGTGATGGGAGGGAGGAAAAATAAATATTAAAGGAACGGACAAGAGAGTAAAGAAAAATAATCTTTTTTTAAAATATATTTTTAGTTGTTGATGGACCTTTATTTTATCCATTTATTTTTATGTGGTGCTGAGACCCTAACTCAGTGCCTCACACATGCTAGCCAAGTGCCCTACCACTGAGCTACACCCCTAGCCCAGAAAAATAATATTAAGAAGAATGCATGAGGGGCTGGAGCTATTATATAGCTCAGTGGCAGAGCACTTGCCTAGCATGTGTGAGGCACTGGGTTTGATCCTCAGCACCACATAAAAATAAACAAATAAAATAAAGGCATTCTGTCCATCTACAACAACAAAAAAAATTTAAAAAAACAGAAGAATGGATGATTTTGTCATCCTGTTCTTTTGGACTCACAATTAAATTTTTCTGTGGTGTGCTATTCTAATATTCAGAATTTGTAACTCTTCATTTCCTGTTGAATTGTGGACAGATATAGTTGGATATTATAAAATTTTATTAACAATTTGTTTTCAGGCATATGTACATAAGAGTGTAATGGAAGAACTGAAGAGAATTATTGATGATAGTGAAATTACAAAAGAAGATGATGCCCTGTGGCCTCCCCCTGACAGGGTTGGGCGACAGGTTTGTATTTAGTGATTCTTCACATACGTAAATGTTAAGTTTTGTTAGTGATTGTTTTCTCTTACTTATTTGGAATGGTTACTTGTTGATTCTTTAGTTTTCTACTTAAGTAGGTATCTGGTCAATACTCTACTCTTATTTCACTTAGCTTCATTTTCTTTGTTATCTTCTAGTGGTAAAGGAGTTAGCACATAGCTCTAAATTTAGATAACTTTCTGAACAGTATTTTCCATAGCCACTCAAACTATAGTTATGATGCTTCTATACTGTTATGAATGATTTCTATTATATGTTAGTTACTTATTAGGAATAAGGACAGTGCTATTTGTGAAATTTGACACTTAGGAGTCTCATGACTATATAAAATTTACTTTCTTCAGATTTATAACTTTAAGGAATTTTTATTTGCACCTTTATGCTCCAGAAAAAGATTACATTGGTTTCTCTGTTCAAACAGACCATTGTGTTTGCCTCTCTTATTCCTCTCAGAATAATCAATGTTTCTCAAGGGCGTCTGAAGAACTTTTAAAGGCCTAATTTCACCCTTTAAAAGGACAGTTTGGTTTCTGAATTAAGTCTTTTCAACTTTTGGAGAAATCAGATACTACCTGTGAAAGGAAGAAACATTGTGTTTCACTTTTGTGTATTCTTAAAGGTTATACTTTATATCACCTTCTTTGACTAGAGTAACGAAGTGGAGAAATATAACATGATGACACTTTACTGTCAATAGTAACTTAACTCTTCCATTTAAAGAAACATTGTTTAGGAAAGCAAAGGTAATAATCAATAGTTTATTTGTACTTCAATAGTAAATTTATACTTAAATATTTACTTCAATAGTAAATTTATACTTCAATTTGTTTTATGTATTTATATATGTGTACTATAAAACAGCAACAGCAGCAACTAACATTTTTATATTTTAGATTCAGGGAGAGAGCCTAGTGTTTCATCTACCCACTTGAGCATGTGTTCATGGGTTTTGGTTAGTGGGGAGGAGCAGGCATACTCCAGAAACTACCTGTTGGATCCTTAGGTCAAAAATTTTGTGATTCTTAATTCTCCATTTGATGTGTCATAAATTCTGCATAATTAGGTTTTCTGATTGCATATATAACTAGAATGTTTTTAGTGCCATCTGTTTGTTAATTAACTTAAAAACTACAGAGAAGCCCCTTAATTATGAGTTTTAGATTTGCTGATAAACAATATACAGAAAAATTTATACACTAGTGTGGCTACTAGCAACAACTATATCATTATTGTTATTATTATTTTTAAAATATTTATTTTTTAGTTGTAGGCGGACAGAATATCTTTATTTTATCTTTATGTGGTGCTGAGGATCGAACCCTGTGCCCCACGCACGCTAGGCGAGCACGCCACCACTGCGCCACAACTCCAGCCCACAACTATATTATATTGTATTTGTTTTGCAAGTTTTTAGTTTTAATTGGTGAATTCAAAAAAGAGTGTTAGTCTTTTTTTTTTTTTAATATTTTTTTAGCTGTAGATGAATACAATACCTTCATTTTATTTATTTATTTTTATGTGGTGCTGAGAATCGAACCCAGGGTTTCACACATGCAAGGCGAGGGTTCTACCACTGAGCCAAAACCCCAGCCCCAAGTGTTAGTCTTTATGTCTTATAGTCAATAGTATCACTTATTTTTGGTTATAAATCTTTCCTATATTTTATGAATTTTGAATTATATATTTGTAAAACAAGGCTGATAAAACTTACTTATAAGATTATTTTAGGGATTACAGAAACTGTAGAGGGTAAGCAATAGATGAAACAATAGATGCTAAAGTGGTAGCTCTTATGTCATGCATTTTATTTGTAGAAAGGGAAAATACATTTGTACTTACTCTGCTAAAAATGGGTTTATGCAATAATAAATGTTGGAGAGGATGTGGTGAAAAAGGAACTCTTACACTGTTGGTGGGACTCTAAATTAGTATAATCACTATGGAAATCAGTATGGAGGTTCCTCAAGAGACTAGGAATGAAACCATCATATGACCCAGCTATACCACTCCTCAGTATTTATCCTAGAGAATTACAGTCATCATACTATAAGGTTACAGGCATGCCTATGTTTATAGTAGCACAATTCAAATAGCCAAAGTATGGAAATAGACTAGGTGTCCATCAATGGATGAATGGATAAAGGATATGTGATATATATACACAATGAAGTTTTATTCAGTCATAAAGAAAAATGAAAATTTGTCATTTGCAGGACAGTGGGTAGAACTTGAGACCATTATGTTAAGGGCAATAAGACTAACACATAAGGTCCAAGTTTGCATGCTGTCTCTCCTTTGTGGAAACTAGAGAGGAAAAAAGAAAAGAAAGATGTGTTGCGGGGTAGGGGATTCCCCATGAAAATAGAAGAGAGATCAGTAGAGTAGAGGTAAGGGACCAAGGGGATAGAAGAAAGAGAAAGGGAACATCCTAGGAAATAACAGTTGATCAAATTATATTATTGTATTTTGTTATGAATATGTAACAACAAATCCCACCATTATGTACAACTATAATGCACTAATAAAAAATGATAAAAATAAATGAAAAATAAAAATGGGTTTATGTCTACGTAATTATTTTTACTAAATGTGTCCAGTTACATCTCTAGTGTCTACTGGCATTATAATAAATATTTCGTGTCAATTCATTTTTTTTTTTTTTTTTTTGGTACTGGAGCTTGAACCCAGGGGCACTCGACCACTGAGCCACATTCCCAGCCCTATTTTGTGTTTTATGTAGAGACAGGGTCTCACTGAGTTGCTTAGTGCCTCGCCGTTGCCAAGGCTGGCTTTGAACTCACAATTCTCCTGTCTCAGCCTCCCTAAGTGCTGGGATTACAGGCTTGTGCCACCGCGCCCGGCTTGCGTCAATTCATTTTATAGTATCTTCTATAAGCAATTCTTGTTTGGTTTTAAAATTGGAGATAGTGCTTGTGACTAGTCAGTGAGTGACCAGGCAGTGAGGCTTTTATTTTTAAGGACATAGTGATGCCTAACATTTTCTTTTTCTCCCTCTGTTCTGTTGAATACTAGAAAACTTGCAGCTAAAAATGGGATCTGTTTGTAGCAAGAATTCAGATATCTCTAAATTTTTATATTAACTATAGTTCTCTGCTGTTTTATTTTTTTCAGGAGCTTGAAATTGTAATTGGAGATGAACACATTTCTTTTACCACGTCAAAAATAGGTTCTCTTATTGATGTAAATCAGTCAAAGTGAGTATGTTAAACATTTTGGATAAATTAACAAATTATTAAATTTATCTAATAAATTATTAGAGGCTGATTTTACAACTATAGTCAGTTTGTGAGCCAAGATTTATTTCAGTATTATCCTATCAGTGTATTATGCAGATGTAATTCTGATTTTTATGTTATTAAAGAGTTGTTTTCTTGTCTATCAAAAAGTTAGGGTATTTCACTGTAAAAATACTATCTTAATCAAACATTATATAGTAATGCCCAGATTTTATTAGCTATTTATATAAAAATCTGCATGTAATGTCACAGAATTTAAAAGAAAATCCTTATTGTATAATATCGGCCTCATTAGTCTATCCATTATTACTCTGTTTCATGGGTGTAATACTTGAAAATATATTTTCCAGTATAGCTTAAGAATGCTTTTAGCTACCTATTCTTCCTAAGTTTCTGTGTGTCCTGTGAGCTTTTGTAGCATAGACCACTGCCTTTGGCTGATCCAAGCCATTTCTTCCTACCTCTTTCCTTCAAAATATCCCCAAAGTACTTTTACTTTTTCCTGTTGCCCTAGTAGCTTGTTTGTCTGCTTTACTGACTTGAGTGTAAATTCCATGAGAACCTTGTTCTATGTTCAGTTATTATAGTGCTTGACACATAATATGTGCTTTATATAAAAATTTATTTGAGGAAAGGAAAAAGGAACGAACGTATAATATGACCATTGGACACAAAAGGCTGTGTTCACAAAGAACAACCAGATACTTTTAAAATATATTTTCCTGCAGTTGGTGAGGATGTGGCATTGGTATTTTGGTAATATGCCTCAGAAATGGTTTATATTTTCCATTCATCTTTGCTATAGTAATTTCATTTCTGAGTATCTATTTTGAGAAGTATTCTCAAATATTGGAAAAGCTGTATTACACATAAAGGTGCTCCTTGAAACATTATTTATAATTGTAAATAATCCAAATGTTATCAAGGAGAGAATGAAAATTGTAAGTGAATTATTGTTGTTTTTTTTTTAATGCTGTGGAAACAATACATAAAAGGGCACAGAGAATGATTTTAGTTATGGAAAAAAATACATATGAACACCAAAATATTTATCATCATTGCATGAGGGTAGGAACATTATAGTATTATAAGTATTATTTTTTCTGCTTTATATGTTTTTATGATGCATAGCTATTGCTTTCCGTAAGGAGGTAAATACTTTAAATGTGAAAATGATACTAATGAAAAAATTTTACATTTTTACCTTCCAGAAAAGATAGAAGTGTTTGTTCCTTTTAGATATCTATTTGTCATTTTAGTTGTCAGCAAGATTCTTCCTTTCTCCATTCCATTAGCTGAATTTTTAACAGATACTTTATTTTGCTTAAGGAATTTATAAAATTATTTTTCATTAGGACTAAAAAGTAACTTTTACCTTTTTATATTTTAGGGATCCTGAAGGCCTTCGAGTATTTTACTATTTGGTACAGGACTTGAAATGCTTAGTTTTCAGTCTCATTGGATTACACTTCAAGATTAAACCGATTTAAATTGTGTTTTTGAAGCTGTTTGTATATTTAATTAAGGGATAGGTAAGGGAGGGTTTATTTGCCATTTCCAATACTGGGATTTTTATGAATGTGAAACAAAAAATTTTCTTTTTTTGTACATAAACTGAATATTGAAAATACATGAATAGGCTTAATGGTTTTTCTCACTTGGGTCCAAATGGGTTAGACATCCCCACACACATTAAATTCTGTAAGTAAAAGCCACTTTTTGTTGAAATTTTGTTCTAATAAAAAATCAAAGCCTGGATAGTGGTTTTACTTTTGTTTGTTTTGTTTTTTGTTTTCAGGAGGTTGTATCTCTGATTCATTTTAAAAGATAATAAATTGCTCTAATTGGTGTATCTTATAGAAGAAATTCTTAGGGGTAGAAATATGTGGCCAAATTTCCGTCCACCAAAGGCAATTACAAATCTTCTCTTATTTTCTTCCATACATGACGGGACTTAATTTTTTGGTGCTTATAGAACTTTTTACAGAAAGTTATGGATTTTTTGTACATTTATCACATACCTCTCAAGATAATTTACATTTAAACCATTTTAGTGTAAGCAGTGATTTTCTAAAATGTTAAAAAAAATACAGTCAGACAAATCTTTGATTATGCCTTTATTTTTTTTTTCTCATTTTTAAAATTTGTTCTTTATAGATATACAGGACAGAGTGTATTTTGACATATACATACATGGAGTATAACTTATTCTAATTAGGATCCCACTGTGATGGTTGAACCTGATGGATATACAACACTGGTTATGTATTCAAATATGAACATCTGAAGGTTATGTTCGATTCATTCTACTATCTTTCCTATTTCAATCTCCCCTCCCTTCACTTCCTTCCCCTTTGTCTAATCCAGTGAACTTCTATTCTCCCCCCCCCTTTTATTGTGTTAGCATGCACATATGCTTATGCATTTATTTCTTATTCATATGTGTGTGTCTAAGAACTCAGTGACTTTTTAGATTTACAAATTATATAAAATTTAACCTGTGTATTCATATATATTTTTTAACTCCTAATGAACACAGGTCCCAATTGTGTTTCCCAGTTCCCTTTAACCTCTTTGTTTTAGACTTATCTTTTCATTATTTCTGTTAGTAAGCGGGTCCCTGGTGTTCTGTCCCTCCTCCCTCTGAACCCCCAATTGAAAATTTGTGCTTTCAAGGTAGTTATTATTTACTTGCTCCAGGGACCAAATATTGACTTTATGATGGCAGAGCTTCTGAAGGCTTGCCAGC
This sequence comes from Geosciurus inauris, assembly GCA_004024805.1. Classification (NCBI taxonomy): domain Eukaryota; kingdom Metazoa; phylum Chordata; class Mammalia; order Rodentia; family Sciuridae; genus Geosciurus; species Geosciurus inauris. The sequence continues at coordinate 49,244 of PVHX01007981.1, forward strand.
GCTCCTGACCTGCTAGGGGCAAAGCAATTCTAAGAAACTTTGCAGTAATAGGAGTGTTCTGTATCTCTGCAACCCAACAGGGTAGCCACTAGCCATGTGGGTTATTGACTACTTGAGATGTGCCTAGTATAATGATAGTGCAATTTAATGAATTTGTTTTTACATTTTATTATGATAAATTTCAAACATACAAAACTTAACTGTTAGAATGTTTTAAAGTGAACACTGACGTGCCATTTTAGATTGTAATAAATCTTATCTGGATTTTTCATTTAATTGGTGTCAAGAGGCTATGGGTTTGTGTGTGTGTGTGTGTGTGTGTGTGTGTGTGTGTAATTTTGAAGAAGTAGTAAATAGACACGTTTAGTGGCTACACTTTTGGCAGTGAAGCACCAGCTGGTTTCACTGCTCAAAAATGCATGGCTTGAATGAATCACATAACTTTCCTATGTTTATATATGAATACACAACCATTATAACTGCACATCGTGTACAACAAGAAGAATGGGAAGTTATACTCCATATATGCATAATATGTCAAAATACATTCTACTGTTATGTATGACTAAAAAATAAATAAAAAATGCATGGCTCTTTTTTTTCAGGTTTCTTGTGGAGAGTCAGTTTTTCTCCATTGTGCAAGACAAGACTCATCATTTTCAGTTTTCCTGTATGAAAATGAATACTCCTCTTCAAATTGTAGGCCTAGTATAGAACATGTCATAATTCTCTTTCACTTATATGGCAATGCAAGGAGAAAGAGGAACAAATGCTCTGAACTTAGAGTGTGCCCAGGGTTATTGGTTATTTTTCAAAATAGCAATCTGAGGCTCTTGTTGAATAAATTGATGAGATTGAGCATGGTCAGGGAGAAATAGTCCTTATATTAAGAAGTCTTTAACATATGAACTCTGAACCATTCTCTTAGCTTCCCTCTAGCATTTATTTACTTATTTTGCTCTATCCCCACTATCTGGAGATTTCTTTTACACAGATCAAGATCAGAGAATAGGTGGCTAGGATTAATATTTTGTATGTTTATCTATGATTTTCTTTTTTTTCAAGGTGCTGGGGATTGAACCCAGGGCTTTGTGCATGCAAGGAAAGCACTGTACCTCAGCCCTATGATTTTCTTATTCCTTGTTGTGTTCTAACTGGCTTTTACTTGATTGAAAGCTGCTGATAGACAATGCTCATTTCAAAGTTAAATTTTGTATATCACTAGTTTTATTTGAAATTAGATTTACATTCTGTCCTTAGATCAGCCAACACATGTTCTCCCTTACTGCCTCCTTTAATAAAGATACTTCTCACAATAATCAAACTTTTCAATTGCTGGTTTTGCATCCATGGCCTTAGCATACATAGCACCTGGTAGTCTTATAGCCTTCAGATTATTTGCCTTTGTAATTTTACTCTGAGGCAGATAAGTATCATTTTGTTGCTGTGGAAACCTTTTTTTTATTTTTTTTTATTTTATTTTTATGTGGTGCTGAGGATCGAACCCAGTGCCTTATGCGTGCGAGGCGAGCACACTACCACTGCGCCATAATCCCAGCCCCTGTGGAAACCTTTTGATTACCACAAATCTTTGCATATGAACATAGTCAACACCACAGAGTTACAAATTTGAACACAGTTGAGGATGTGTCTTTTGGATGTGGTGTTAACTGTGATTCTAATTTCTCATGTATAGTCTAGAGCTATTTGCTCAACCAAAGCAGCATATATAGCACAAGGATATGAGAATATTTGTGATCTGCCAGGCTTTATTATTCTCTTATTTATATGTATTTTTATTTTGCCTTTCCAGATTCTATGCCTCTACTTTTAATAGTAAGAGTGCAAGGCAGGCATTTTATAGATAATGTTAGGGTTTGAATCTGGAATGTCCACCAAAGTCACATGTCATAATCTGCATAGTCCCCAATGCAGCAAAGTTCAGAGGTGTGGTTTTAGGAAAGTGATTGGATCATGAGGGCTATGACCTCATCAGTGGATTAATCCCTGGACTACTGGGAAGTAAGACCTATTTAGAGGAAGTAGGTAACTTGGGGTATGCCCTGGAAAGGTTTATCTTCTCTAGCTGGCCTCTTCCTCTCAATATCTCTGCTTCCTGGCTGTCACAGCTGAGCAACTTTTCTTTGCCATGCCCTTCCACCATGATCTGCCTCATCTAGGGCCCAGAGCAGTGGAATTGACTATGGACTGAGACCTCTGAAATGGTGAGCCAAAATTATCTTAAGTCCTCTAAGTTGTTCTTGTCAGGTATTTTGGTCACAGCTATGCAAGCTGGCTAACAGATTAAGCTGAGTTTATTCATGTGGACATTTTTAATATGAATATAAATGTTAGCTAAGATCATTTTAGATATCCTATTGTTAGACTAGTTTATCTTGGTTTAAAATGGGTGAGACTTGTGAACATGGCTGTGTGCATTGTAAATTCAACTACTGATCCCCAATGATTATTTTAATAATTGGATTCCTAGCTTTAATGGATAATGAGCTAGAATAAAAGAATCCCTCCAAATAGTAAAAATGCCAAAAGTAAAGGAATTTGAGGGTGAGCTCAGAGTTTTCCTTGGAGAACTTCCCAAGTGATAAACAGTAAAGTTGGAAAACTGCTCAGTGTCTCTAGTATCTGCCTTGTCCCATTTCTCTGAACTGTGTAATATAGTTTACTGAACACTGATTTAAGAATCAAAAATCTTAATTATAGAGCAGTACTTAACTATTTTCTTTGTCAACTTGTGTAGTAACTATGCCTTAGTGGCACAGAGTCCAAGTAGCCATGTGAAATCCTTATTTACCATTCGTTTATTATTATTTCTTAGTTTCTGAGGTGACCTTATTTGGTTACTTTTACTGTTTGAGGCCCAGTTAGGATGATAAGGAGTATTTTAAATCTAGAGCATTGAAATATTTTTTTTTATAAACCGAAGAAGGACGAACTGGTGGTTAGAGGAACAGGAAATCTCAAAATAGAGGTCTTTGTTTTTTACTCTAAGAGCTCAGGAACTTAGTATTTTTCAGTGGTATAAAGGTTAGTCATGAGGATGTATACAAAATGGGAACCTTGGTCAGGAGTGGGTACTCCTTTCAGTGAGGTGATTCAGACTATCATTCCCTATGAGCTGGTGATGATTCCAGACAACATTTACCTCAGCCTGGGACAGGAAGAACAGCATAGAGGTGTGAAATGATAAAACTATTGAGGTTTGAGGGTGTGACCGGAAGGTCTGAAGGTGTTATTAGAAGCTGTGTACAAAGCTTCTAGCTAACTGTATCACCAGAAAGGAGTGGGTAAAATATGTAGTTTACCAAATTAAAAAAAAGACTTTTGCAGCAAAGCATCCAGAAAATAAATGAATATATATTCATGTTTATATGTACATGTGTTTTGTACAAAAGTGAATTTGAAAGACAGTTCTAGAACATTCAAAACATTCTTCCAATTTTTCATCTATTTTATTAATCTTGTTATTATAAAGCTTAGTACTTCCAGTTTTGTGCTGCTTTGATCAAAGAGCCACATTGGGAGTTTCAATCAGTTCTATCTGAAGTTAATTCTAAAGTTAATTGTCTTCTCATTTAAAGAAATTTGCCCTTTTCAGAAATTTAGAGCTTAGTGAGAAAAAGAAGAGTTTAGAGAAGCAGTTACACAATGTGGCTTTCCAATTGCATCATTCTGTTCTAAAACTGAAAAATCTAGATTTTAAGGTCATTTACTCAATGTTTATCTCTTTGCTAATCAAGCACACCAGTAGGCATCGTGCCTCTCATATGTGCTGCTGTTAACAATAGTGAATCAGTTGTGGTACTCACCTTTATCGACTTTACATTATGTTAGAAGAGGCAATATGTAAGAAAAAGTGCTCTGACTTCTTTAGCCTCCATCCTGAGGACTATCCATCCCCTCACTGGCTATGTGGATATAAATTAAAATGAGAAAAAATCCTCAATGTCACCAATATCCTCATAGGGCAATACAATATAAATTCCCCAATCTGAGGCCACAGAATGGTTTTTCTAAAGCAGTAGTGATATGCTGCCATATGTTCTACAGCTCCTAAATTATGTTGATGTGCCATCCTTACCTTGTTCTTCCAAATACCTGCATTCCAAGTTTGGTATGGTAGGATAAAGAGTTTAGATCAGTGTATCTTAGTCATTTTCTGTTGCTATAGCAGAATGGGAGTGGGTAATTTATAAAGAAAAGAATTTTATTTTGGCTCACAGTTCTGGAGGCTGGGAAATTTAAATCAGGTGGTCGCATCTGGTAAGGGCCTCATGATGTTTTAACTCATGGCAGAAAGTGGAAGGACAATTGAAGTACATTGAAGACAACACAAGGAGTGAACTTGTTTAAAAACAACCTGCTAGGACAGTAACTAGTCTTGTGAGAGCAACACCTTGCTTATGAGAGAGGCATGAATCATTCATGAGGGCTCCACTCCATAACCCAAACACCTACCACTGGTTCCTGCATCCCAACACTAGTGTGTTGGGGTCCAAGTTTCAGTGTGAGTTTTCACTTCATGGGGAGAAACCATGTTTGAGCTATAGCAGGATGTTAGCATTTCTGGGTTGCAGTTCTAGGACTTCTACTTTATAGAAATTAAGAGAGGAAAAACAAGCAAAAATCCCAACTCTTTTTGAAGTCTAAGAAATCCTATCTGCAGTACTAACTTCATTTTATTCTTCCAAGCCTATGAAATGGCAATACACACATGAAATGTGAAGAAACTTGAGTTTTGCAGATTCAGTGATTTGTTCAAATTTTTATGGCTAGGAAGAATTTGACTCTTGGAATCCAAATAATAATATTTAACATTCAATGAGAGCCTCTATATATACTAGGTTATGGTCAAGCACTTTACTTACATGTCTTACTTAATTCTGACAGCAGCCATTAAAGGCAAATGTTACTACCATTTTACTGTATTGAGTCTAAGAGACTAAGAGACTTGAATGAAGTCACACAAGAGAGCTAGAACTATTCAAACCACATTTTCCTGGTTCCTGAATTCATGCTTTGTGGGCAGACCGTTCTGAATCCATAGTCTATCCGTGCTCTATATTGTCAAGACTTATTTTAAACATAGGTCAAGAATTAGCAATAGTGCGTTCTTAGGCAAGCTAAGTAACCTTTTAATAATAGTTACTTCATTTGTAGAATGGTGATAATAATATACAACTGCCAGTGTTGGGAGGTTTCAATATGGTTATGTACACTGTCTCTCTCTCAGTTACCACTCTAACTTCCTTCACTCTTACTCCCTATCTTCTCTCAGCGGTGTTTTCTTTCTTTAATTTTTTGACTTTGAGATAGAAGGCTAGGGACCTTCTTTCTCTGGTTGAGAAAACCAAGCCAGGATTAGTGGGGGAGAAGAAAATGCTGAGCAGCAATATTCTGGATGCATCTATCCTTTACCTTTGAAACTTTGCTTACATTGTTATGTTAAATGAGTCTCTGGGAGGTATTCTATCTGGCTTCTGAAGCATGGTGAAGAGTGACAGACTTCAGTGGTGATTCACAGACCAAGGATTGTCTCAGGACACAAGTAGGGCAGGTGGAAACAAACAAAAGAGGTAGCACAACCTAGACTAGGTCCAAGGACATGTAGTAGACTGTGAAGTAGTTTAGAGGAAAGGTAGGAGGCATGACTGCTGTGAAGAATATGGAGACCCTCTAAAGAATAATGGTTCAGTGCTGGCTAGACGTTAGTGAAGGAAGAAAAGAGTAAGTAAGGGATTTGGTTAGAACTAGACCAAGTACAAAGGGGTGTGTCTCCGCATAATCTATTTTGCCTTCCATTCTCCCCCTCACTCCCCATCCCCACACTCTATTAGCAACCATCATTTGATTGGAAAAAGAAATTAGTTTCATAGAACTGAAGCCAAAAGATTTTAAAAGCCTGAATCAAATGAAAGTGAACTTCACTTATAATAACAGTTATAGAAATGAATTTCTTTCCTCTCTCCTTTTTTGGTTCTCTTCTCAAGGTGCTGGGGATTGAACTTGGTGCTCTCTGGTCTTTAGGCAAGTGCTCTATGATAGCTACATTGATGAATTGTTTTTAAGTCTTCTGCATATGTGAAAATGGGAGGCTTTTGCTGAAAATTTGTAAAAGTAAATTTGTTCAAGTAAGATTCATGGGCAAAACTCAAGTAGGGAAATCTTTTTATCTTAAAAAGTCAAATATATGTACATTGACACTCTGTTCATTGAGTATAAATCGCCTAGAGGGAACTTGGTTATATATATATATATATATATATATATATATATATATATATATATATATATATATATATATATATATGGCTAGAGGAAACATGAATAATTCAGTTTAGAAAATTTTATATATTAGAAAAACAAAAAATACAGTTACATGTGTAATTTTTTCTGTATTTTTTATTTCTTGGATATAATCTTATCAAACTGATTAAGAAGCAAGGTAAATTTTAAATATTTACTACTTAATAATTTCTGTATTGATACCCATTACTAGATTGAATCTTTTATTTATGTTAACTAATGGATGCCTATTGACAATATATATACTGCCCTATATATTGATTTTTATGTATATATTTATCAGAGTTCTTTAAATGTATATGACTTTTGACTCCATAATTTCATGTTTAAAAAATTTTCTTAAAATATTCAAAAACACTAGTAAGTATTTTTTAATAGCAGCAAGAAAGAAACACCCCCAAAACAAACAAAAATTGGAGATAACCTAAATATCCAATAGTAATGTATTACTGAAATAATTTTTTATATCCCTATGGATAATAATTACATATGATTTTAAAAATCATGTTTTAGATAAATATTTGTAAATGAAGAAATACTTATTGTTTATTAGAAAATACTAAAAATTCTGTGTATGAAAAGATATCAAATTTGATAGTGAATATAACATGGATAAAAGTCATAAGAATATATACCAAAATTTTTATGATAGGAATGTGGGTGTTTTAAAGTAATTTCTAAAATATGTTTATCTGCAATAAATAAAAATCAAAACAAGAAAAAAAACATTTTTCCCAATTAGTAAGAGAAATAATAAGAGAAAGACTATTATTTAAATTAAGAGCTAAAGAATTTAGACATAACATTTCTCACATATATATTTATACACAGATCTTTTAGTCATCTCTTTTTACTAGTAGTTTAAGTGTGTTAGAGTTCTATTAAAGATATTTTTTGTTTTCTCCAAATATGTGTTCCTTTGTCTTTTCAGTTCCCAAATGCTGATTTTGAATGCTTTGAATGTTTTGCAGAGTACTAAGTGGTTGATTAGCTCAAGTGGAAGAATATATAGCTCGTAACCATCTTTCTTTTCCGTTAACATCAGCTTTCATCATATGATTTCCTCTTATCACTTTGGTCAAGAGAAGGGGTAGAAATTTTTGAGCTGGAGTATCATTCAGAGGTAAGTAATTCATTTCTGCCTTTCATCTTACAGTCTCTAAGGGATCCAGGACGCGAAAAGCCATCTCATTTTTGGTTGTTTCCTCCATCTGCATCACTGCATGGAACAGATACAGGTAACATCTGCTTTTATTTCCTCAGAGCTTTGTACAACTTTATCACACTTATTCTAGAGATATTGTATTTAATTAAAAATGGCTGGACATGAGATTGAGATTGGTAGGAAAGCATTATTTATTGTTTACATTAGAATTGCATTAGCTCTGAAAGATGTGAAAATTATAGTTCACCATTTTCTCTTTCTGAGTATGCTGTGATTGCTTTCTGCTATCAAAATAAAGGAAAAGGAATTTGGGAAGTTAATTATTTTTTACTTGGGTCTGATGATTTACACGTTATGCATCTTGGAGCTTAAAATAGAAAAATATCTTTTTCTTAGGAAACTAGAGGAAACATGAATAATTCAGTTTAAAGAAAATTTTATATATTAAAAAAAACAAGAATACAGTTACATGTGTACTTTTTTTCTGTATTTCGTATTTCTTGGATATAATCTTATCAAACTGATTGAGAAACAAGGTAAGTTTTAAATATTTACTACTTAATAATTTCTTTCAGTATTGATACCCATTACTAGATTGACTCTTTTATTTATGTTAACTCATGAATGACTATTGACAAATTTTATTTTCATGTAGGCTTTTCTATCAACATCACATACTAGAAAATTATTTATAAAATCTTCATGTACATGAAATCATTTGAGATTGAAAATACAGGTGTTCAGGCTCCAACTGAAGAGATTTTTTTGGTGGGGGCCGCTGGTTACCGGGCATTTGACCACTAAGCCACATCCCCAGCCCTGTTTGTGTGTGTGTGTGTGTTGTGTGTGTGTGTATGTGTGTTTTATTTAGAGACAGAATTTCACTGAGTTGCTTAGCACCTTGCTTTTGCTGAGGCTGGCTTTGAACTCATGATCCTCCAGACTTAGCCTCCTGAACCACTGGGATTACAGGTGTGTGCCACCATGCCTGGCCTGAAGAGATTTTTATTTATCACATTTTGTACAGGGCACTAGAATCTGAAACTGTTAAGTGATTTGCAATACTAACTCTCAAATAATTCTTTTGCAGATGGCGTCTGGGATATACTTGGGGAAACACTGGTGTAGTCATGTGTAATTACAAAGAATGCAAGGATTTTTTGTGCTTATATGTATACCAGAACATGTATACATTTTTAAAAAGCAAAGATATTTTAATTTTTCAGAAAACTTTGAATTTTTTATTTGAATTGACAGTTTAAAAGTGTTTTAGTGGTTTGAGTTGGAAACAATTTGGCCTAACATTTGTATATGTATATTGAACATTTTGAGCAAAATTAGCTGAGCCAGTAGCACTATAGTATAGTGGTGGATTTTTCTCTGTAAATTTTCTAGTAGCCATGACAGTGATTCATTAGGAATATAAATGACTTAAACAGAAATGTTGAAAAGTTATCCATTTCTTTCATAAATCAGGCTCAGTATATAAGCTTTATATACTTAAAGGAGTTAATAAACACCCACCCACAGATACACATACATGTATCTCTCAGCATCAAATCCTGGTATGTTTATATAGGCTGACATTTTCATTTTTCTTTATAAAGAAGCCATCACATGGCAAGATTTTAATGTAAAGTGTACTTCTCTTCTTACTCTAAAGATGAGTGATCAGGAGGTGACTTATTCAACCGTGAGATTTCTTCAGTCTCCTTCAGAGTCACAGAATAGATTAAGGTGTGATGCTACTCAGAGTCGTAGAGAAGCTGTTGACAAAGGTATGTATTTAAGCATCTAAATTAATTTGTTTCTTATGAGTTGACAAAGTTTTGAAATTTGAATAAAGATCTTGTTTGCACTTCTGGTTGTCAGGGGGTAATATGAACTATAAATGGAGTAGAGCTATAGAATAAAAGTCTTTAAAAATATTTTTGTGACAATGGAGAAATGAGTAAATATTTTTGAATTTGAGAAACTAATGGCATGTTTTCATTCAAATCTGACCAAAAATTATTTGTGAAACCTTTAAAAGTAAAGGACATACTGAAGTCTGAAGAAACACTGAATTTGCTTGAGAAATAAAAGTCTTAAAAAAATGAAAAGCATATGTTAAAAATATGTTAAAATGTTTTATTCAGACAAAAGATATTTTAGGTGTCTTAAATACTTACCAAACTTTTAGAGTAATGAAACAGTAAAAAGTGTTCAAATTAGGTGGGAGTTCTAATATTTCTATTCTCTATATCTATTCTCCCTTCAGATATTGTTGAAATTAAACTCTAAATTGAAAACTTATATTTCTTTGATTTATTGATCATCAGAGATACAGCCTTCAGATACCCAGGACTTCAGAAGCACAAGAAGAAATGTAGTATTGTCTAGAGAAAAACAGAATTGATGAAAGAAAAGAGAAAGTTGATTTCTAGAAACTTTTAAGTATGGCCCTCTATCACATTTGAGCTTAAGAGTATTCACTGTTGACTACTAATTTATCAAAACTAATGACTGATCTTTCTCTCCTCTACATGATTGTTTATGATCACAAGGACCAGGAGTACATATAAATTTGGAGTTCCTGTATGAACTGTGTCTACTGCCTTTAGTGTTTTTGTAAGGGATGTGCTTTTGAAATCCTATAGAACTATTCCCGCATGTAGGATTTCTACAATTGGCATATGTCAACTAGAAACCTAAAACTTTAAAATTGTGATTCCTAGATTACTAATTTAAATCAACTTGTATAATATGTTTTTGAAAAAATTGTAGTTCCTTTTTTCATATGGTGTCCCATGTTAAGGTTAAGTAGTGGGCCAGGGCTCTTTCCGTGATGCTTATTTTCTTCTTTTTTATTTAAATAATTTTCAGTGCCCTGGAACTTCATTGCAGTGACTCTTGGAATCTTCTGTTTACTTCTGTTGACAACAGTCATAGTATTGGTGATCAAGAGTGAGTAACAGAAATACATCTTTTTTATCTGAGTACTGAGCGTTAGAACTTAATTGTGTAGACATTAACATGCTTCATCCATTAGTTTCTGTCTGTAGTCAAGGAAAGACCTAGGTGGCTCTGGAATTTGAGTGAAGCTTTTTCCCTGGACATATTGCAGTGCCATTTTCATTTTACTTACCTATTCCATGGACTCTGAGGCTGTGTTGAACTATATCACTTAGTCTGATACATGGTTATGTTCTTTCTGGTAGAGGATTGAGTGATATTCTGCCATCTGTGTTCAGGTTATTGTGAATCTGAGATAAACATTTTTGAGAAATGTTTAGTTACTTAATTTCAAAAGAAATTATAGCTTTTTCTTGATTTATTTCTGGTAGTATAATTAGGAAGTAGCTTAGTGGAAAAAAAAGTATCTGTATGTAGATGTTAAATGATTTTGAATTCAAGCTTTATCTTTTTTTTGAAATCTTATCTTTACAGAAAATCATTGATATGTTACACTTAGATAAAATTATATATCTCAATATTATTTTCTTTTCCCCTGTGGGCATTTCATCTGCTTCAGTAATAGTTGTGTCATCTCATGTTTCTTAGTTCAGATTTTCATATTCAGAAGATGTATTAAGTGTTGACTGATTGATTTTTACTTTGGTGCTTATTTGTTAAAAATGAACTAAACTGAAAGGTAAGATGTTACCATCAAAATTTTATTCAGATAGCTTATTATTTATTTTATACTTAAGTTGCTAATAGTGAGAAATTTGATGATTCCATTTCTATGATCAGTTCACTGAGGTGTTACTTTCTAAATGTCAAATTAGTAATATGAATTAGTTGTCAAAGTGAAGCTCTTTCTTTTGGCTTAAATTTCAATATTTATTCATTATGAATACTTTTTGTATTATATCTATGCTGTTCATTTTAGTTTTTCAGTGTATTCAAGAAAAACATCATCAGCAGGAAATTCTAGGAAACTTCAGCAAAAAGTACCACATTATGCAAAATGACAACTACTTAAAGGAACAACTTTTGACAAATAAGTCTTTAGAATATGAAAGTCTCAAAAATAAAATCCTTCAGTTGGAATTAAATAACGAGAACAAATGTCATAAGAAAATTGAGATCTTTTCAAATTTTTTGCAAAACAAAGGTACGGAGGAAATCTTGACTATCAGATTGTATTATTTCTTCTCCTTCAGAAGCTTTGAAATATAATAAACAGGCTTATGATACTAGTAATTTCTGGATCTACTGGACAAATTTTGATGTGTACTTCTTAGATAAGATGTGAGTACTTGGGTTTGCTTATTTCAAATATAGGGTTGGGACCCCAGAAGCCATATTTGGATTGCTAGGATCCTATATAGTTTCCCCAATTCACTTGCTGTTCTTATATTCCTACTGCTTCCAGAAGGTGAAAGTATGTCAGTTACTCTGAAAATTCAGATCACTTTGTTCCTGCAGGAAAATCGGACTCCTACATTGTTGCTAACATTGATCTGGAAGCTGTTGATAAAAACATATTTAGGACGGGCGCAGTGGCGCACGCCTATAATCCCAGCACTTAGGGAGGCTGAGACAGGAGGATCGCGAGTTCAAAGCCAGCCTCAGCAACAGACAGGCACTAAGCAACTCAGTGAGACCCTGTCTCTACATAAAACACAAAATAGGGCTGGGGATGTGGCTCAGTGGTCGAGTGCCCCTGAGTTCAATCCCCAGTACCAAAAAAAAAAAAAAAATTTTTAGGAAAAATGGGCTCAAAGGCTTTTATTTGGATGCTATTATAAAAATAATTTTTTTGTGTGTATGTGTTTTCATTCTGCTATGGCTTCAGATATTTGGTCTATTTGTGAGTAGTGTAAATACTATACTACCTGTAGTATATATGCAAAATTTTCCATAGTGTTGATGTTTGTACAATTCTGTGATAATACCATCAAAACACTCAAGAGATAAAAATGTGAAATTTCATGCAGGAAACTGTTACCTTGCATAATGACTGGGTTATTTTGAATTGACTTGGTTAAACAACAAGTACTAAATATTTGTTTAGGATTTAGAGTTTATAAAGACCTTTTGCATATGTAAACTCATTTTGGTATTGTGAGATTTACAGTATCCATTATTAAAGGATGAATAATATTTATAAATTTGGTACATTATGACATAAATAAGAGAAAAAGAAGTTCCAACAAAAAGTTTCTCATGTTTACAAGTCATTCCAGAATCGACTAGGAAACCACTACTCTTATCTGTTATATATCTCATGTAAGTAGAATTATGAAATATTATTTTTCTTCTGTGATTGGCTGATTTCATTCAGCATAACATCCTAAAAGATCATCTGTGTTGTCACATGACAGAATTTACTTCTTTTTAGAGGTTGAACAATATCTCTTCGTATGTAACCACATTTTCTTTGGTTGTTTTTATATTGGCTCTTTTGAATAGTGCTGCATTTAACATGAGAGTGTGGATACCTCTTGGCATTTCAGAATTTTGATGATCCTCATTGTCATTACTGAGAGCAATGAGATTTTTATTTAGTTATGGAAAGGTGATAAATGTATTTCTCTAATTAACAGACTACCAGATAATAAGTTCAGTGTTTCATCTTACATGTTGTAGGCATGCTCTGTGATGGCCCCTGGTCCTGTTATGGAGTAAAATGTTATCATTTTACCATGAGCAAAAAAAATTGGGAGGACTGTAAGAAAACTTGCCAAGACAATGAATTATCCCTTTTGAAGATAAATGATAAAGATGAACAGGTATTATGAACTCATATCCAGTTTCATTCTCTTGGAATCTGTCACTTACCCTTGGGCCTAAGATACTGAGGATAGGTAGGAGTTCAGAAGGAGGGACCTTCATCTGTTCTTGTGTTGTATTTGTTATGTGGGCAAAAATTATATGATTGAGAATCTCCTAGGAGATTCCTACCTGCTAAGAAGCATATGACTGCTACTTACTAAGTATTCTATCTGTATAATCTATTATGATAACCATTATTATTAAGGATGCAGTTTGGTTCTTTGCCATCATTTCCCTTTGAAATGACATTTAACCCTTTGATAAATTGCAACCTGAATCAACTGTTATTTATCCCTATAAAATGGCAACTTAGAACCAGAGGGCAGCATAATCTGGGAATTACTATTAGGAACCCAGAAGCCAGAGTGCCTGGGATCAAATTTTATCTCTACCACTTACTTAGTTGAGTGACCTTAGGTAAATTACTTAACTTCTCTGGGCTTATTTGCAAAATGGAGATGATTTTGAGGACCATAAAAGTGATAACAGTTTTACTAATTAGTCTTATGATGATTTTCATTGCATATGTAGGTAATATTTACTTGACTAATATTCCTACATAAGAATATATATAGATGTATATCATTTAAAATCTCAGCATAAAAGAATTCCTGATATCAAGTCATAAAATAATTTTGTTTGATATGGTAAAATATAGTTCAATTTAAACTTATATTTTTAAATCCACTTAGTCATTTAATTAGATATTAAGTGCTATGTTATTCTGATATATTACATTTTAGATAGTAGATTCTTCCAAATATTTTGCCCTTTCACTTTTTCCATATACTGGAAGGCTTTTTCTCAGGAGACTGAGGCTTTAATGTGCACCCTTTCCACATATATTTTTTATTTGAGCAAGTTTTTTCTTGAAGATTCATTTTACTTAAGATTGTGTGGTGATCATTTTTTCACATTCTTTATTCTTTTGGAATAGGAATTTGAATAGTTTTATAAAGTGTCAAAAGTGGTTTAACAAATCTCCTATTGCTAAATACTTAGGTTTTACATTTTTCATAATTTACAAACGTTATATCTACTTTTAAAATAAATAATCTGCTGATAGAAAATTACTTTGGAAAATGAAAATGCAAGGATTGCAGAGAGAGAGGTTGAGGAGAATAGCAGAGTACTGGCCACAGGAACACTTGGCCTCTTGACCTGTCATTCTCTTTGTTCATCTAATAGATGAGAATTTTGTCATACGATGTATTTCGTTTCCTTTACAGGCCTTCCTTAAACAACAGGTTTGTAAAAATAATTATTGGATTGGATTATCATATGATGAAGGGGAAAGGAAATGGAAATGGATTGACAGTGACACGTCTTCTGGAATGTAAGTTTCTGGAACGCATTCAAACTCTACCATTAGTATGGGAGTTGGAAGGATTATGTCTAGAGTGAATTTTCTCTCATTTCACACAGCTTAACCCATTTTCAAATGGAAGTCACTGGTAAGAACAAGAAGAACAGGTTATAAAGGATTTGAGAAAGTATGGTTAAAAAAGGAAGAGAGGTGTCATACAGAGTTATTAATAATAATAGTAGTATGATGCTCAGAAGTAAATGTTATAAGGTGTACAAAATGAAATAGTCATAACTTTTTTAATGCTAGCACTCTACCACAGAACTACATCCCTATCTCTAACCCCCATTTAAAAAATTTATTTTGAGACGGGCTTACTAAGTTGCCCAGGTTGGCCTTGAATTTATAATCCTCTGCTCAGTAGCTAGGATTACAATGTGCTTGAGATTATAGGTGTGCACCAGTACTCCTGGCTGAAAATCATAAATCATAAATCACAAATTTTAGGGTGATGTGAAGTGATTAGACCATTCTGACTTAGCTATAATGAATATCCTCAATATCACAAACATTCATTTGAAACTTCTTTATATAATTAGTTTGTACATGTTTGTTTATGTTAGTTATTGGTATAAATGTAAGAATATGCATATGTGTACATACATACATTCATATTCATATACATACCTTCCATTTTGAACTGCAGCATTATGTAAACAATTAGGTTACATTTAGTTCTGATCTGGCATAAAACCATTCATTATTTAGACATATTAACTATTGTATTTTTATTTCTAGGAATCCCCTTTTGTGTTTTCAAATAACCTTGCTAGACACTCATTTTTTTCAAACTGTCTTCTGTTTCTTAAAAGAGAGTAAACCTACTTATTTCACATTTGTATCTGATAAGTCTAGAATTTTTCTGTAATTTCTGCTGGCTTTTGTTCATGATGTAATTTTCTTTTTTTCCTCTTTTTTTTTTTTTTGTACTTGGGATTGAACCCAGAGGCACTTTACCATTGAGCCATATCCCCAGCCCTTTTTATTTTTTATTTTGAGACAAGGAAGTTGCTTAGGGCCTTACTAAGTTGCTGAAGTTGGCCTTGAGCTTGCAATCTTTCTGCCCTAGCTTCCTGAGTCACTGGGATCATAGCATGAGCCACCATGTCTGAAGATATATTCCTTTGAGTTCCCAACACTAGTAGCTTGTGTGGAATTCCTTATTTAGAATCCTCATCATGTAGAATTTATTATTTAGCCTACTGTATCCATTAAGGGAAAATCTTGCTTCAGTGCTTCACTTATCCTTTTCAGTTCTACCTTTACTTAAGCCTCAGCCTGGATAGAAACTTGCTTCTTGCCAGTTCATAAATTTATGCAAAAAATGTTACATTTTTTTATTCGTATTTTAAATTCTTTACAACAGGAAGGTAATTCTGGTACTTTGTACAACATTTTGCTGAAATTGATGTCCTGCTTTAGATAGGACAGTTAATGAATCGTCATGTTTTAGCGATAACTGCTAGATATGGGGTGGAGGAGGAAAAGAAACAAAACAAATGAAAACAATCAAGAAACCTTATCTCTAACTATATTCTAATTTTCCTTTTTTTCCTTAAAATATAGATATATGAGACCTGGTTTCTGTTATAGAAATTCTTTTTAATCTTTTATTTTTTATTGAAAAGATTGACATAAGAAAGCATGTTTGTAATCACATGGCAATATTATAAATTAAATTTTGTCTGATGACCAAAAAATTGCCAGTGTGAAATAACATGGGGGATTATGAATGTGATCAAGAGACATGATTTTATTTAATGCACTAAGAGCAAAAGAAAATCTCTTACTAATGAAGTTATGACTAATATTTCCATATTCTGTGTATTTAGGCAATAGAATTTTTATGTCATGATTTATGTCATTATAAACTTCAGAATTAAAGAGTTGCCCCCTCTTTTCTTTCTGTAGTTTTCTTCCCTTCATGAAGTCATCTGCAAGAGGACATTGTGCTTTTTTAGCTGCAACAAGAGATGTCTCTATTGAATGCACTAAAACCTACAATTGTATCTGTGAAAAGAGAATTGATGGCATTTCGTCTGCTTTAATGTGTGATGAGAAGAAAAACTAAACATAGAATATTGTTGTTTTTGTTTGTTTCCTGTCATAATTTGTGATTACTTACAAATAAATGTTTTTGGCTGCAGGAATTAATCCACTATGGAAGCAGAGAGAGATGAGCTCCAAGAGTAAGAAAATGCTCTTTTCATAGCATGACTAGGAAATCAGATGCCATGTTTCTTTGTGGGGAAGAGAGGAAGAAGAGCCTGTCTTTGGAGAGTAGTTGCCCTTTTCTTTAATGGCTCTGAGGAATTATTCTCTTTATCTTTCCTGAGACATCCTTAGAACCAATTAAAGAACCCTGATAAATAGGATAAATCATTTCAATGTCTTCTTGTTTTGATGACACATTTAAGAACTAGAATATGGTTGTGTTTTGTTCACATCTAGAAACTTACCTCATCTTTAAGTTACCTCATGTTTTTTATTTTGTCATAAAATGTAATTTTAAACATGTTGAATAATTTAAGGATAGTTCAAGGAATTCCCATATAATATTCAACCAAATTATCAGTTGTGGTTGTTTATATATTGCTCTACCTACTTTGTGGTTCATATTCTCTCCCCACCACTCCCACTTTTACTCTCTCTTGTTGCTGATCCATTTGATAATAAGTTGATGCCATCTTGTTCTTTTGTTTAAATATTTTTTAAGCACAAGAACTTGTGTTATATAAGCATACTACAATGATCAAAATCAGAAAATTTAGTATTGATACAGTATTATGATCTAATCTATAATCCATGTTCATATTTTATCAGTTCTCTCAGTTACATCATTTATAGATGTTTCCCTCCATGTTCAGGATCATGCAATGTGTTTAGTTGTGATGTCATTTATTGTCCTTTAGTTTAGAACAGTTCTTTAGTCTTTCTTTTTCTTGACCTTGACATTTTAAAAATTAACTTTTTAAGTTATACTGTGCATATCATAAAATAAATCCACTTTAAATCAAGAAGAATATAGGTTTTAACAAATATATGCACCTCTTCTACACTATCTCGCCAAGACACAGGACATATCCATCACCTGTAAAAATTTCTTTCTGTCCATCACCACCCACCTGACTCCATGCAGGTAGTGATATGCTTTCTTCCACTGTAAATTAGTTTTGCTATTCCAGAATTTCATGCCTCATGTACTTTTTGTAATTGGCTTCTGTTTTGCTCAGCATGTTTTTGAATTAATCCATACTTTTTCATGTATTAGTAGTTAATTCTTTTTGTTACAAAGTAGCATTCTGTTGTATTGATAAACATTTTTTATTCATTCATTGGTAAACATTTGATATATTTCCATTTTTTGGCTACTATGAATAAAGTTGCTATGTACATTTGTGTGCAAATCCCTGTGTGGATAGTTGTTTTTATGTTTTTTCAAGAAATACCTATGAGTCTGATTATTGCACATGTTTAATTTTATAAGGAACTTCTGGGTTATTTTCTGTGGTTATATCATTTTATTTTCCCAGTAGAAATAAATGAGTGTTCTATTTGCTGTTCATCATTGATGAGACAATATTGTCAGTCTTCTTAATTTTAGCTATTATGGGGAGTATGTAGTGATGTTTCATTGTGATGTTTTAATTTTTATTTCTCTAATGACTAATGATATTGAGCATCTTTTCATGTGTTTGTTAGACAGTTGTGTATTTTCTTTTGTAAAATGTCTCTTCGTGTTTTATTTACTTTTTAAAAATTGGGTTTGTCTATAAAGTATAGAGTTTTAAAGTTCTTTATATAATATATTAAAATTATCCAAACGAGTCATTTCTTAGATGTATGTTGTTATGGTTTGGATGTGAGTTGTCCCCCAAAAGCTCACGTAAGAGACAACACAAGAAAGTTCAGAAGAAAAATGATGGAGTTATGAAAGTCTTAACCCAGTCAGTGAGCTAATGCCATGATAGGGATTAACTGAATGGTATCTGAAGGCTGGTAGGGTATGGCTGGAGAAGGTGAGAATTGGTGGCATAGCTTTGGGGTATATATTTGTATCTGGCAAGTGGAGACCTCTCTCTCTGCTAACTGATCATCATGTGAGCTGCTTCCTTCCACCACACTCTTCCCTGTAATGTTCACTCATCTGGAGCCCTGAGGAATGGTGCTGGACTTCCATGGATTGAGACCTCTGAAACCGTGAGCCTTCAAATAAACTCTTCTACAATTGTTCTGGTTGGTCTTTCATTTGCAGCAGTAAAAAAGCTGACTAAAACATGTACTATGAATATTTTCTGTCTCTTGCTTCTTCATTTTCCTAATGGTGTCTTTTAAGAAGCAGAAGTTTAAAATTCTTAATGCAGCCTAATTTATCATTTTTCATGCTTTTTATATTCTAAAATCTTCTCCTTTACACAAAGGTCACAGAAATTTTGTCCTACAATTGTTTCTAGAAGTTGTATGGATTTAACATATTATTTTAAAATATTAACTTGTATTCTTAACATCCCCCTTTCAAATTAATATTTGTATGTGAGAGAAGAGTTGAGATTCACAGTTATTTCATATGGATATCTAGTTGTTGCACTGTTGAAAAGACTTTCCTTTTCTACATGGAGAAACTTTAATGTCTTTGTAGAAAATTAATTCACCCATCTGTGTGGGTCAGTTTCTGTATTCTGTATTCTATTTCAGAAATCCATATTCCTACTCCTGCAATAGCACAATAATGCCTCAGTTACTACACCTTTATATTAACTCTTGGAATCAAATGCACTAAACCTCCAAATTTGTTCTTTTCAAAAAGTGTATCATCTATTCCGGTTTTTTTGATTTTCTCAAAAATGTCTGATAGGACTTTGATCGCAATTGCATTGAATCTATAGATTAAGTAGATAGATATGTTATCTTAATGATATTAAATATTAAAATTCATGACCAAAATTTTTTTAAAGAAAAGCAGCTTTATTAGGAAGATGAAAATGATTATATGCTAACTTGAATAGCTAAGTTGTACAAGGAAGGAACTGAAAATTCCTTTTCTGATGTTCTCCAAGACTTGTACTCCATTTATATGCACCTTGTTCTTTACTCAGACCTGGAAAAAAAATAAACCTATGTTTCAAACAAGCAGAATTCTTTCCTTTCTCATGTCCAGAAATTCTTATGATCCTTCAGACAGTTCCTTCTGGAACAAACTTTCTTCCTCTTCCTTGCCTCATGACCATGATTTATCTCCTCATTTAATTAAATTTACTTGCTCTTGCTCAGCAATGTGCTACATTTTGAAATACGGATCTTACACATATTTTGTTAAATTTTTGTTTTTTATGCTACTTTGGTATTTAATTTTTTTCAATATATCTGTTATTAGTTTATAGAAATAAATTGTTTTCTTATAAATTTACCTCATATCTTACCATCTTGCTAAATGTACTTGTTCCAATAGTTTAGGTTTATGTGCATGTATATGTATTTCTTTAGGCTTTTTCTTTTCTGTGTTCACAATCTTATGACCTGAGAACATAGAACGTTTTACTTTTTCCTTTCCTTCTTCTCTTTCTCTTTTTTTATCTTACTAGCAAGGACATCCAGCACATTGTTAGAGAACTGATGATAGTAGGCTTCTTTTCCTTGTTCCCAGTATTACAGAGAAAATCATTTAGTCTTTGACTATTATGCATGAAGTCAGCTGTAGTTTTTTCATAGATTTTCCTTGACCAGATTGAGGAAATTGCCTTCTATTCTTATTTATAGTTTTCTTATGAATGGGAGTTGAATATTTTTTAGAGTTTACAACTAAATAATTTATTTAATGTCAGTTACAACAAAATTAAGGTGTCAAAAATAAATAGATGGGAGGCTGAGGCAGGAGTATTGAAAAGTTCAAAGCTAGCCTTAGCAACTTAGTGAGGCCCTAAGAGCAACTTAGAAAGAAAGCTGTCATGAAAGAAAACAAAACAAAAAACCAAAATGGACTGGGGAAGTGGCTAAGTGGTTAAGCCATCCTGGGTTCACTCCCCAGTACTCCTCAATAAAAGAAAATAAAAAAGAAAATAAAAATCTAAAAATTTAGCCGGGCGCAGTGGCTCACACTTGTAATCCCAGCACTTTGGGAGGCTAAGAAAGGAGAATTGCGAGTTCAAAGCTAGCCTCAGCAATGGCGAGGCCCTCAGCAACTCAGTGAGACCCTGTCTCTACATAAAACACAAAATAGGGCTTGGGATGTGGCTCAGTGGTTGAGTACTCCTGAGTTCAATCCTGGTACCAAAAAAAAAAAAAAAAAATCTAAAACTTCACATCTTAAATTCTGTTTCATTTAGAAACTTATTCAGTTGGTGAGACACTGTAACTTGGGGGTTGAATTTTTAATACTTTTTTTTCTGCCTTTACTGGAGTGATTATATAGGTCTTCTCTTTTAGTCACTGCTATGGTTTGGATGTAGTTTGTCACCTAAAAGTTCATGTGCTGGCCACTTGGTCCTAAGGGTGGTAGTGATTAGGTAATAAAAACTTTAAGAGGAATAGTCTAGTGCTAGATTGTTGGGTCATGGTGTCATTGGGGATACTACCCTTGGAAGGCATTAATACTGGTCCTGAGGAGTGAATTAGTTTTTCAGAGAATGGGTTGTTATAAAGAGAGCAAGACTATCTCTTCTGTACTCTCTGGCTTGCTGTCTTACCATGTGATCTCTCCCTTTTGCACATGCTTCCACCATGATGTCATCTACCATGTTAGATAGCTATGGGGTCTTCACTAGAGGCTGAACAGACAAGGCTACCCAATCTTGGACTTCCAACCTCCAAATCTGTGAGCCAAATCTTTTATAAATTATCTAGCCTCAGGTATTTTGTTATAGCAACAAAAAATTGACAAATAGTCACAATTTGGTGATTTGCATTGATAAATTTTTAATTTTTGAATGTTAAATAAAACGTACTTGAATAAATACCACTTGGTTATGATGAACTCTAACTTTTTAAATTTTCATATTGCTTGACTTGCTTGGAAAAAATAATATATAATATATATATGTTGCTGAGGGCCTTGCTTACTTGCTGAAGCTGGCCTCTAGCTTGCAATCATCCTGCCTTTTTAGAGTTGCTGGGATCATAGGCATGCACCTGGCTTGGGTAATATTTTTAAAAGTAGTTTTTTGTTCATACTCATAGAAGATTGTTTTTTAAAAGTCTTTTTCTATTTATGATATAGGGGAAACATTAGCCTTATATATCCATTTGGAGTATTTTTGAGTATCCTGTTCTTTTGAAAAAATAGTTGGGCACAATTTTTGTTTTCTTAATGAGATCATATAACTTTGTCAATGTTAATTTATAATAGTCTAGTGCTAGTTAATAGTCTAGTGCTAGATTGTTGGGTCATAGTGTCATTGGGGATACTATCCTTGGAAGGCATTAATACTGGTCCTGAAGAGTGAATTAGTTCTTCAGAGAATGGGTTGTTATAAAGAGAGCAAGACTATCTCTTCTATACTCTCTGGCTTGCTGTCTTACCATGTGTTAATTTATAGGTTAAAGTCCTTTATGTCTTTATGGCATACCCCTTAAATGTTTGATAAAATTTACCAGTGAAATAATCTGGACCAGAAGTTTCCCTTGGGAGAATATATTTAATTAGGAATACTATTTATTTAATAGACTAAGGGCTGTTTAGACATTCTATTTCTGTCAATTTTGATAATTTTTGTCTTTTGGAATTTTTTGTTTAAATTGTCAAATTTATTGTCATATTGTTTTTCACAATTGCATTAGTTTTCTGGGTTGCTCAAACAAAGACCACAAACTTGGCAGCTTAATACAATATTTATTCTGTCATTGTGCTGCAGGCCCAGTGTCCACAATTATGGTGTCAGTGGGTACAATCCTGCTGAGAATTGGGGGAATATTTCCTTGCCACTTCCTAGATCCTGGTGTTGACCACCAGTCACTGGTGGTGTTGTCTTGCAGCTGTATCAGTTTCTTCCTCTGACACCACGTGGCGTTCTCCTTACATTTCTCTGTGTTCACAAGTGGTTTCCTCTTCTTATAAAGACCATCATACTGGATTAATCAAGTAATGACTTCATCTTTACTTGATTACATCTGCAAAGGCCTTATTTTCAAGTAAAGTCACATTCATAGGTGTGGATGTTTGGACTCAGCTATCTCTTTTTTGTATTTTAACTCACAACAGTAATCTTCCTTCAGTATCAATGCATTCACTATCTATAGGACAGTATACTGCCTATAACATTTTTTCTTTCCTCAGATTGATGTAGTTGTGTTTTATCCTTCATCAGCCTAGTTATTTATATAAATTTTATTGATTTTTTTTGATGAACAGCTTTTTGTTTCATTATTTTTCTATTGTTTGTTCACTTTCTGTATTATCTTTTGTCTTTATTTTCATTTTTTCTTCCTTTTATTACTTTGAGCTTAACTGTTTTCATTTTTCTGGATGTTTAAGAGAAATTGTACATTTTATCTCTCTTCTTTTCATATAAAACTATTTAAAGCTATACATTTTCCCCAAGAACTATTATCCTGCATTCCACAAACTTTGTTACATATTTTGATCTGTATCTTAAAACTATGTTTGGGGATTTTCCAGATATATTCATGGAACTGAGTTCTAATTTAATTTTTTGTATGGTTAGAATATTCTGTATGATTTTAATACTTTAAAATTTATCAATATGTTATAGGTCCTAGTACACAGTCTATCATGATGAATATTCCATATGCACTTGGAGCATTGTGCATTTTGTTATTTTGGAATGAAGTGTTCTACAAATGTCAGTTTTTCTTGATTATTGGTACCTTAGTGTAGATCTTTTATTGCCCCAATGATTTTTTGGTCTAATTATCAGTTTTTGAAAAAAATTGTTTTGAAATATTCAAATGTGGCTGTGACTGCTCTACTTTTCTTGTGTTTATTTTGGCTTCATGTATTTTAAAGTTTTGTTCTGTCTATACACTTAAAATTTATCTTTGTTTTCCTTATATTCACAGTGCCATAAAGGGTCTTTTTCTTAGTAGATACTAAATGAATATTTGATGAATGAACAGATGAATTATATTCATGGTATGGTCCTGGGCATTGAAATAACTTCTTGGTATGCAGTTGTTTCCGACTGGACTATTATAACAAAATACCATAAACTGGTCATTTTTAAAGTGCAAGAATTTGTTTTTCACAATCTAGAGGATCATCCAAGGTCAAAGCACCAAAAAATTCAATATTTGATGAGGGCCTGATTCATAGATGGCTTTTCTCGGTATGTTCTCTCATGGAGAAAGGGGTGAGGAAAATATCTAGAATCTCTTTTATAAAGATAGAAATTCCATTTACGAGATCTCTGCCCTCATGACCTGATTACCTCCCAAAGTCTCCATCTCCAATAGCATCACATTGGGGATTAGATTTCATAACAAATTTGGAGGCAATATTAGCACTCAGTCTATAATAATAGGGAACAGTTTCTTTTTAGCATCTATAATAAATAAATAATATTTACAAATTTGTAACTCAGTGTTTGATTTTCTTATTTGTAAAGAGGAGATTGTATGTGATCATAATCTCTCAGCATGAAGCAAGAAAGGTTGAAACAACATAATTGGCTTAAAAATGTTAGAAAAAATGGAATACTGGCTTGGTTGATGAACCTGGTTTTGTCCATGCAACAAGGGAATCCAGAGAATAGCCCAAGAATATATGATGATCAATGTCAGTGGATATCAGACAGCAATGAACATCAGAATCACCCAGAGGACTTGTTAGACACAGGTTGATGGTCTCATTCCAGAGTTCATAATTCAGTAGTACAAAGAGTTGAATCACATGCCCCAAAAGATATGTCCAATTCCTCACCTCTAGTGCCTGTGGAAGTGACCTTACTTGGAAAAAGGATATTTTCATATGTAATTTAGGTAATGATTTTGAGATCACATTGGATTATGACAGGCCCTAAGTCCAATGATTCCTCACTCAGGCTCTTTTTCTATAATTTCATCAAGACTTGTTATGCAAAGAAAATCATTCAGTATGTGACCTCACCATAATTCCCTGAAGATTCATGTGTGTCATTGCAAGTGTCAACATTTTGTTCCTTTTTACTGAGGAGTAGTATTCCATGGAACGGATGCACCCCACAGTTTGATTAACCATTCAACTATTGAAGGACGTTTTGGTTGTTCCAATGGTTTTTTTTTTTTTTTTCCCCTCATTTTTTTGCTTTGCTATTATAAATAAAGCTGCTTTAAACAGGTATAGCAGTTTTTATGTGCATATATTACATTTCATTTCCTTCAAATAAATGTCCAAAAGTTCAATTGCTGGGTTTTATGTAGATACATGTTTTTTTTATTTATAGGAAAGCACCAAACTATTTTCCAGAGAGGCTGTAATATTTTACACACAACAATAACATGTGAATGATCCATTTTCTCTGATCATCATTTTGGGTTGTCATTTTTATTTTATGTTATCTCTTCTGATAGATATGTAGTGATTTCCTCTGAATTTTTTTCCCCAAAATATAGCACAATTTATTTGGAAAACAGTAATTTTAAAATTATCTCCCAAACTTAGAATCTGCAGGCCAATATAGACACCCAATGTAAACAGGAGCAGCCTATAAAGCCAAACGACCAGAAGGAAGTAAAACAGGACTGGAACAGGCTTTATTTTGGGAAGAATGCTCCCGGGCCACATGCCTGATCACCAGGCTTGAGCTGGCAGAAATGGCACTGAAGCCTGATGGCATACAGGATTTAAAGGGTCCCCCGTCTGGAAAAGGAAGACTTAAGGCAGGAAGGGAAGGGCCTGGGGCAGGAAGAGGTGTTGGTCTAGAGTCCAGTGTCCTCTGAGATTGCTTAGGGGAGGCTGGTGAGGTAAGAGTCCTTCCAGGATGAGCCCGGAGTCATGGAGATTTTCATGTCGGAGGTTCAGTGTTTCTCCGTATGGGATACTGGGGGCAGCCATGTTGGCGTGTTTGGTGCATGTGTACTGCGTTCGGCATGCGTGACGGATGGTGCTCTGTGCACGTATGCTGCTTCTAACCTAACACAGCCTTCATCAGCTGGTCCTGTAACAAACAAAACCAAGTTCGCTGATGACAGGGAGTAGTAGTTTTCATGTTTCCCTGTTAAAAATCAGTTGGAGTGGTCTGTAAACAGCTTCTCTGGAGATTAATTCCATTAATTGATTCAGCTAGTCTGGAATGGGCCAGTAAATTTGGGAATTTTTATTTTCACATATGCCTTCAGATGACTATCAAGTCCAAGGAAGTTTGAGAAACACTTGGACATGACTTTCAGTTTCCTTTGCAGATTTTAAATCTTGAACTACTGATTCCAGAAAGACTCCTGGAAAGTCTTATTCACTTCAGTTTTAGGAAACAGACCTGTGAAGGTTTGGTTCAATACATTCTCCTGGTGGAAAGCATCACTTTATTCTGGCTGTTTCTAATTCTGTCCCAGTTTATCCAGATCATGTTTTTTTTCCAGAAGGGTCCATTTTTCTTGATTGAGGCTTAGCAACCCAATTGAACCATTCTTTAGAAGTAGTTTCTATTAAAAGAGAGTCACATTTACTAACCTTTACTTGCTCCCTTCTCTCCAGACATGAAGTTAAGGTGCTCTGTGTACTTAATAGTCTGACCTTTCCACCTTAAACCTCATATGGACCACCCCGTCTATGCCAGCCTCGATCTCATCATTTTCTTTAACTGGCCCAACTCCTTTGGGTGTCCTGGTCAAGATAAGATCTCCTTCTTCCAAGGTCATTATCTTAGAAATATAGCTAATGATGTAGGGGATGGAAAAGATCATGGACGAAGTCTGGCCCTCCTGCCTGAGCTCCCCGTTGACCTTGAGCCACAGCCTCCAGGCATGAGGATCAAGGATCTTCTCTTTGGGCACGAAGACACTGACTGGGTAGGAGGCCATGAAGCCCTTGGCCAGAGTCCAGGGCAGCCCCTTTTTCTTGCATTCGTCCTGCACATCCCTGGCTGTCATGTCCAGGCACAGGGCATAGCCGGCCACGTAGTCCACGGCGGCGGCCTCCAGGACCGCGCGGCCCTGCCCATGAGCACCCCCCCAACTCCAGCTCGCGGTGCAGCGCGGCAGTAGGCGGGCACGAGCACCGGGGTGCCCTGGGGCGCACACGCAGTGGAGGGCTTCAGAAAGAGCACGGGCTCGCTGGGCAGCGCTCTGTGCATCTCCTGGACGTGGTCCACGTAGTTCCTCCCCACGCAGACGATGTTCTTCCCCCCATTCCCAGAAGCGGAACAGCGGCCTCGGGGCCATCCTGGCGCAGCCCTGGGTCCCTGGCCACCGGCTGCGGCGCCTACGGCGGCCTGGAAGGAACGCGCTGCTTTAGGACGGTGTCCTGTCAGCGACGGCCCTTCCTACCTTGCGCTGCTCCTAGGCCGCATCGGTGGTGGACCCAGGACGCTGGCGGGGCCCTAAAGAGACCAGGAGGACCGCACGCAACCTCGCAGCCTCCGGGGCCTCCGCAGCCTCCCGCTGCCAGCTCCTCTGAATTTTTTTTTTTTTTAAATTTTGAACTATTTTTTGAGCACTTCAGTTGTATAGAAAATTTAATTGTACAGAGTGCATAGAGAATCCCTGTATCTCTATACTTCTCCTCCAAATGTCCCCTATTATTTATTTATATCTAGCATTAGTGTGGTATATCTGTTATAATTGATGAACTAATATTGACACATTTTTATTAACTATGATTCATAGTTCACATTAATTTTACTTGTGTTTTATAATCTATGGGTTTTGACAAATGTGTAGTGATACATATCTACCGTTACCATATCTAACACACTAGTTCCACTGCCCTAAAAATCCCATGTTCCAAGGAAGGTGTCCCTTTATCACTAGAGAGCGTCAGGCCTAATTATGTGATTTCTCTAATCTGCTCAGTCCTGTTTTCCTCACTTATTTAGATGCTTTCCCAGCTTCCTGGCTAGAGTAGCTCCAGCAATGCCCATTCTGTGCTCAGGGTTATTAAATTAGGTTATCACAACCTCTATGAAGACCAGGCTTTAGCCTCAGGTTGACCAGATCTCTCAGAGTTGTGACTTTCCAGAGGTTGCCTAAAGTGTTTAGGTAACACAATCCAGAAATGCAGAAAAGTATGCAGCAATTTGCCATATGGCAGACTTTTACCTGTGCAAAACAAGAGACAGGCAAATGGCTGCCAGTGAATTGTTCCATGTGAATGAGCAAAAAATTTCTTTTGAAGCTGTGGCCAGCCTGAAAATGTCCACTCATACTCCCTTTTCTTCCTTCCCTGACCCATTTTCTTTTCCCTCACCCTCCCACTCTTGCTTCCTTTGGATTTCACTCCTCCCTCATTAAGTGTTCCCTCATAATATTTGCTTCAGATGTTGTTCTCCAAGAAAATCTGGGTTAAGATGGTGCTCTCTAATGAAAGCAGTCACAATAAAGGTTGGTCTGCATCCTATAATTCCTCTCAGTATAAGTATAGACACCAGTAGCCAGTGATAAAAATATATAATATTTACAATATAACAGGTGGGAGAATTCTCTGTTACTTCCAGTCCCTTCATCAGGATCCAAACCACATCAGGAGAGGAAGTATAGGAATAACTGGCTCCATGCTATCTTAAGCCTGCTTTGGAAATGAGAACTCAAATCTCTTCCCTACAAAATATGTAATTATTTTTACCTCTACTATTGTGTTGTCAAGTTATGCAGGGGGTTTAAATTTAATCATTAGTGATTACAAATTACTACTGAAAAGTCTTTTGAATGTAGAAATGCTAATAATATGTGACCATCAGATACACAGCTGTTACTGTGAATAGCTATCAAGTGACTAGAAGATATATCATTTCTTGATCTTTTGGTTAGGATCAAGTATAGATGATATAAACTTCAATGTTTTCTCCTCCTTTTCTATTCCTTTTCCTCCTCTTCCTCCTCCTCCTTCTCTTCCTTCTCCTTTCCTCCCCACCCCTTTCTTTTCTGGTGCTGAGAATCTAACCCAGGGCTTGGTGCATCCTGAGCATGTGCTCTACCACAGAGCTGCATCCCTAACTACAGTGTTGTCATGTAAGGAAAAGAGATAAAGGGCAAACCAAGTCAGTGCCCACTGTCTGAAGCTAAAAGCTGAGTCATAAATTACCTCCTAAACTTTGATGTGAATAGTGCAAAAAGCACAAGACGGAGGACTTATGCTGAGGCTGAGCATCTGTAATGGGAGGTATCCCCCAGTGTAGTTGAATCCTAGTTTCCAACTATGCTTGGTATGGCAGGATCAGTTAATGGATATTTACATTAGTGCAATGGTCCAAAGATCCTAAGGTAAAGGAGGACAGAATAGAGACAGTCCAATTTTTAAAATTTGTGTAAAAACTAGGAAAAAAAAACATGTTGGAGGGATTATTGCATGAGGTCAAGAATACATTAGTTGAAGCACTAGGTGAGGAAATGAATGGGTGTTGGAAATAAGAAGTGATACATATCTGCTACAACTTTATGACTTACTGCAGAAGTGAGGATATTGGTAGTTAAAATTTTTTTTGTAGACATCAATGATGTCTTTTTTCCCTCTTCCCTTTCTACTGTAATTTTCTCTAGGAAGTGCTGGTGAAGTTTATCATTGCAATACAGATTAACAAAACAGGATGGAGCCGGGCATGGTGGCGCACGCCTGTAATCCCAGCACTTTGGGAGACTGAGACAGGAGAATTGTGGAGGCCCTATATTTAAGGTAGATACAATGCTAAACAGGACTTTGTGTCTTTCATTGCTGAGGAGAGGGTAAGAGCTTCTTTCTTGGTATGGCAGATAGTGGCCTTATGTTAGCTGGAAGCATGAAGCTGTTATATAAAATTTAAATTTGGATATGAGGAATTGAATGCATGTTGAGGTAGAACATGTGATTCTGGGCCTAACATGAACTGAGACTTCTGAAATCGTGAGCCCCAAATAAATGTTTTCATCTCTAAGTTGTTCTTGTAGGTACTTTTGATCACAGTGATGAAAAACTGACTAACCAAGCCCTTTTGTGAGTGCAAAGTCATTCAGCATAAATAGGAGATAGAAGAGTGAAGAGAGGTTTATTATTAATACAAGTAAGGAGAGCACTGGGGATAACTCCCAAAGCAGTGTCTCCCTCCAAACAAGGAAAGCAAGGGGCTTTATTTTGGAAACCAATGTATGTTATTATTGGAAGGACTCTTTATCACATGCAGAGGCAGGTACATTCCATG
This sequence comes from Geosciurus inauris, assembly GCA_004024805.1. Classification (NCBI taxonomy): domain Eukaryota; kingdom Metazoa; phylum Chordata; class Mammalia; order Rodentia; family Sciuridae; genus Geosciurus; species Geosciurus inauris. The sequence continues at coordinate 79,119 of PVHX01007981.1, forward strand.
CTCAGTTGGAGATCATACTGCTTGATACATCACATGTTCAAAAATGGCAAACGGGAACACCTTCTGGGAAGAGAATTTAGTATTAAACTGAACAAAATTCACATGAGATCACCTAAAAGAATTCATCAGAGTTAAAAAGAAATTGTGGTATATATACACAATAGAATATTACACAGCCATAAAGAAGAATGACTTTATAACATTCGCCAGTAAATGGAAGGATCTAAAGAATATCATGCTAAGTGAAATAAGTCAATCCCCAAAAATCAAAGGTAAAATGTTTTTTTCTTTTCATGAGATGTGGAAGCTAAACCACAGTAAAGGGGAGAGGGGAGGAAGAGAAATTCAGTAGAATAGACAAAGAGGAATGAAGAGGAAGGAATGAAAGGAAGGGAGAGGGATAGGAATAGGAAAGACAGTAGAATAAATCTTAACATAATTTTCCCATGTACACATATGAAATTTTTTCATACATTTTCTTACTTTTTATAAATTTTAAACACATTTACTCCCTCACCTAATAGTAGTTTGTCTTTTGTAATTAAAGCAATACAAAACAAAACCCACTTAGTGACTTTTATAAGACAACCCAAAGGAGCAATGGTGAAAAATATAAGCAGAGGAATGCTGTGAGATTTCATTTGAAAAATCTTTCAGGGTAATTATTATGAAAAAACTGTTGGAGGAAATAAAGCCCTGGGTGGTATGTATCCATGAGAGCAAATTACTTCTTAATGAGGAATGAATATTCTAATTAGGGAGAAGCTGAGAGTACACAGAATATATATTAAATATAGTCTGGTTACCAAGTTGGGAAATACAGGTAATATTTTTCTTTTACTTTTTAGGGATTTATTTCTTCTTCTGGAATATTCAGGTTTATACTGTGAAAATTATTGTAGACAACTCAAAAGCATGTGCAGAAATTGATGGAAATGTCACATTCATGTACTGTGGCTATTCTTATTGTCCATAACACTTTGCTACTGATGATTAACACATTGAACATATAATGCAACACCATCATATTATACAATGATAGTAACAATTGTTATTATATAACTTTATGTTTCCAAACTTGCTGGTCAAGTTGTACATATAATATAACACATTCTATATAATATTATTGAAATATTTTGGCTATTATCCTTTTTTTTCTTTCACTGAAAGAAAAGAAAATTGTGCTATTTTCTTTTGAATAATTTAGCAAAGTAAAGCCTAAGAATAGTGCTACTTATAAAATTATTTTTTGGTATTTATAATCTTTTCTTTGGCTGATGAAGATATAATTTTTCTTTCTTCCCCGTAGTTAGAATTTGTAGTGTTTCCAAAGCAGAGCTTTCTCTTGTGCATTTTCTTCTTTAACTGTCTGCCACAGTATGGGAGGTGCCACTATGGCACTCTTGTCTCCTCTGAGTTCTGGCTGGGATTTCCTGTCCTCATGCGAACATTGAAGAAAAATGAGATCTCTATATGGAAACTACATGTAAAGTGATTGCAGAGATTCTTAGCTAACTTGTTTACAGTTTTGACTAGATTATTTCTCATTTCCCTCTCTTTTTCTTTTTTTCTTACCCCTTTTTAATTTTTTTTCTTGTTCTCTCTGTCTCTGTCTCTGTCTCTCTCTCTCATAACACAGTCTAGGGAGCAGGGAGCAGGATATCCTTCTTTTCTTTATTTATTTATAGTAGCTTCCCCTTCATTTATCAGTTATATTTAGTTCATAGGTATTTGTGGCTACATTCTTTGGCAAAGGAGAGGGAAAATGTCCTGAAAATAATAAGTAAAAATTTTTCAAATACTTTTGTGGCAGGGTGGTGGAAAGCAGGTCAGAGTGACTGAGCTCCAGAGTTTAGGTGACTTGACAAGGTCATCTAATTAGCATGTTGCAATTATTTATGGGACCCAGGATTTTCTTATCTAAAATTGCTGTACATTAGTGTATTCAAGACAAAGGGGAATAAAATCTAATTATAATCCAGGTCATTTTATGCCACCAAATAGCTATAGGAACTACCTTTTCAAAGGAACTAATTTCTCAAGACTCAATTAGATGTGTATAGTCCATTGGTATCCAGCTTTAATACCTGCCTGTTCCCATAAATTCCTTGCTCCACTAAAACCCTAGCTTCAGCGCACTTACTGTTCACAGCTAATTCTCTTTCACCGAGAGATACAAATAGGGAATAAAGTTCTAACCCTTTTTTTCCATAGTTGGAATGATACTGCATATTTCTTCCTTTTACTCTACTACCTACAGAAATGTGCTAGCCATTTTGTTTCACCTAATTTCATATTTACCAGTGTATTAACCATTTTGGGAAGAATTTGTTTATCAGCTCCCTTGAAGAAGCACTCATAGATCACTAATCCTCTCAGAACCACCCACTGGACCCCCGTATCCTCTTCTGCTGGGTGAACTAGTAGTCCGGCAGGCGTGCAGGCAGTGCTGCGAAGTGCCCAAGCCTGAGGTGTCCGGCTGCCATCAGCCATGGCTCCAAGTCCTATAATCTTGTCTTTTATAGCTTTGGAAAGCTTTAGCAGGCATCTTACATATAAAAGTCTGATTTATATATATATAGTTTTGCCTTTGTAGTTATAGCAGTTGTAAAAAACAAATTGAAGAAAATGAATTCACATGCTGTATTTTGTAGTGAATGACAATGGGAATTTGGGTTTAGGATAGTGTGAATCATTCCAATTAACGTTTTATCAAATATTAAAATTCTGCATATTACCATTTATTCCTGGATAATGTAAGGAGTCATTACTTGTATGTGTAAAGTGTATGTGTCTGCACACATGTGTAGATGTAACCATTAAACAACTCGATAGCATGTTTCAGTGAAAAAATTTTCTTTCTTTATATGGGGGATTAAACCCAGGGACCCTTAACCACTGAGCCACATCTCTGGCCCTTTTTATCTTTTAATTTTGAGACAGGGTCTCACTAAGTTGCTTTGAGCTTCGATAAATTACTGAGATTGGCTTTGAACTTACCATCCTCCTGTCTTAGCCTCCTGAGTCACTGGGATTATAGATGTGGGCCCCTGTGACCAGCTCAATGAAAAGATATTCTTAAACTCATCTTTTTCATTTTCTTTTATCAGACTGTGTTTCACTTCATGCTGCTACCATCTCCAATAATTTTATGCTCTGTAATTGTATTTTGACCTATATTATTAAAATGTTTTGTTTGAAACACTGTTGTAATAATACTTTAAAAATACTCTAATTTCTTTCATCTGGTTTATCATCCTAATACTCTCTTGCTTTGATATAATTACAAATCACTTTCTTGTGCTAGGTGTTGGTGAATCTAAAGAAGATATTATATTTTATTTTTTGTTGATATTTACTGCAATACTTCCTTCAATTAGGTGAAAACATTCTCAAAATCAGAAATTATGTCAAAATATCTGTTTTGGCACATTTGAGAGCCAAAAGGAGGTCAGTGTGGGAAGAGATTATGGGATCAGGAAGAGTCACAGAAAAGGTAGCTAAAGAGCAAAGACCAGATAATCAGGTAATTATGGATGTTTATCTTACATTCAAAGGAAGCTATTAAAAGCTTTTAAGTTGAGGGGAGAAAGAGTAAAATTAGAATTTTAATTCTGGCTGCTGTGTGAAGATGAGGGTGAATAGATACAATCTGAAATTTCAATGTTGTCAAGTTGTTGAAGTAGTTTATGAATCACATACTGTAGGAAAAGTAGGCAATGGCAACCTCATACGTTAAATAAAAATAAGATAAAATGGACTGAAGTAAAAAATAATCTGTGACTATATAATGACTCCATCTCCCAGGGTGCTCACTTAAAAAATGGCAAAATAATAGGCATTTTTATTACTTCACATTTATGAGCTCTAATTCCAAACTTTGGGACACTAATATTGTTAGCCTCTTAAGAGAACCAGTGCAGGGGTCGCAGTCTGTCCCGAGCCAGTGGGTCGAAGGGACACCCCCACATTCACCTAGCCGTGGAAGTTGGGACGAGTTGGAGCCCACTGGTTGCCCGTTCTCAGCCCTGCTGTAGGACAATCAGACACACCAGGGGGTACAGTCAGAGCAGGCACCCGTTTATTTGTGGAACAAGCATTCAACTTATAGGGCCGTTTGGCCAGAGACAATGCACGTAGGCAATAGCCGTCCATGTGGTAAGGCATGTAAGCCCCCTGAATTCTGTCCACGAGCTGCACATTGAGGGAACCAACAGTAAATGTAAACCAATCATATAGTTCCTCCTTCCTTTGTGCCTTTCACATTTACATACAATAGCTAGTCATTAGGGCGTAGCATAGAGCTAGCTCCCCACAAACCAGGAGTCCTTGAAATTCAGCTGATTTCATGTATCAAGAAGGGGAAAATTAAGGTTGGGCCAGTAATACATTTTACTGTTATTAGCAAATGAAGAAACATTTAAGACAAAGGATGTTTCTGTCAGATTACAAAAGACATTGGTGTTATTAATGGAAGGTGTGAAAGATAGTCTTACAGAAGAATAAAAAGTTGCAAGAATAAAAAAAAAGGAAGTTTAGAAACTATCATGTTTAGATTTAGGTATAAAAGTATGAGGTATTTAATAAATATTGTAATGATTTTTTCTATGTGTGTATTATTTTGTGGGGGGAGGGACTGTTAGGTCAGAGGCAGACGCAGAAAGCCAAACCCGCCCGTTGCACGCGCCAGAAAGTTCACTTGGGAGGCACTTCCCGAATGTTCGTCTCTCTCTCCCTTTCCCCTCACCGCCCGGGGCCAGCCCGCCCACCGTCGCCCATGAGGAATGCAGCACGCATGCGCCGAACACACGAAAATGGCAGCCCCCAGTAGATTGTATGGAGAAAATAGCGAACCTCCCATATGAGAATCGCCGTGGCTCTCGGCTCATCCCGGAAGGAATCTGATGTCACCAGCTGCATCAAACCAATCTCAGAGGACGCTGAACTCTAGATCAACACCTCTTCCTGGCCTCAAGCCTTCCTTTTCCGGATGGCGAAACCTGTGTAGCATGAGGGACGGGGCCTTTTCTCCGACCTGTGCAAGCCTGGTTACTGGGCAGGGAACTGGTCCGGGAGCGTATTTCTCAGAATAAAAGCCTGTTTTGGTCCTGTTTCACTTCCATCTGGTCGTTCGGCTTACAGGGACAAGAGATTGAACCCAGAGGTACTTTATCACTTATCTACATCTGCAGTCCTTTTTACTTTTTGTTTTGAGACAGGATCTCACCAAGTTGAATAAGGACTTGCTAAATTACTAAGGCTGGCCTCCAACTTAAGATTCTTTTATTTATTTATTTAATTTTAATTTATTTAATTTTCATATTTAATTTATTTTATTTATTTGTTTGTTTATTTTTTATTTATTTAATTTATTTAATGTTTGTTTATTTAATTTTTTAGAATTTTTAATTCTAATTAGGTTTACATGACAGCAGACTGCATTTTGATTCATTGTACACAAATGGAGCACAACTTTTCATTTTTCTTGTTATACACAATATAGACAGGAATGCCTTTTTTTAAATCTCTAAGACCTAGACTATTTGCTTTAACTTTAAATCCCATTTCCAAAACGTCTTTTCCACTTCTGATTTTGTCACTTTGCATAGTATGGCCACCAGATGGCATCACCACATAAACCAAGCTCTAAAATCAAGGCTCTTAAATTTGCGGTCTTGCTGGTCAGAATAAATTAATAAATATATTTTCATAATCTATTATTGGGAATATTAGAAGACCATTCATTGCACATGAATTTAGCAAAATATATTGGTAGTTTAAAAATGGTAGTACTTCTAGAAATTTATCTTCAGAAAATAATATATGTGAAGAGATGCCACATATTTTAGATGTTTAACTAAAAAATTATTTGAATTGCTAAATTCCAGGTTCAATCTTGTGTCCAATGATAGTGTAAGGGTTAAGCATATATGATATGATCACATAACTAAAAAAATGAAAACTTAAAAATGACAAGTATTTAATGATGTGAGAAATGCTTCTGAAATAATGCTAATTAAAAATGGAATCAAAATAATGTGAGACTACGACTGTATACTATAGAAAATATATAAATGAAACATATTGATGTAATTTTATAAGAGATGTTAGGGTTTTTTCTTCATGTTTTTTCCTTGTTGCTCCAAATTTCAACAATGACTCACTGAAAATGACAACACAATTATTAATAAAATAAAACCAAGGGGGTGGTTCCAAGATGGCGGCCTAGACAGTCCACTCTGCACTAGGCTTTCAGGGACCAAGGCTGGAAGTGGTGGAGGCACCGTTTTCCAGCCAGCTTCCTGGCATCATTCTGCGCTTAACATCCCACGCAGGAATTTCGCTCGTGTGTGTGTGTGTGTGTGTGTGTGTGTGTGTGTGTGTACAGGATCACCGGGAGGCAGCGGTAGCCGGGAGGTGCGAGTTCGGCGCCAGCCGGAGAAACACAGTTGCAGCCTGGGCCTCGGCCCAGGGCTCCGGCTCTCCGAGACCGAGACTAGAAGTAGCAAGGTGCCATTTTCCAACTAGCTTCTTGGGCAGCTCTCTGCGGCTCACCGCCCCACACAGGAGTCTTGCTTGCGTGTGTGAGCACAGGGCCACCGGAAGGCAGCGGTAGACGCAGCGGCGTGACTTCAGCGCTAACTGGCAGAGTGCAGTTGTGGTGGGGGATCCGTCCCAGGGCTCCAGCCCGGAGTTTACCCAGGGTGTGCCGGGCCTGCTTCCGCACAGGGTGCCTGACCCCAGTGCCCACCCAACTGCGAGAGACCGCTAGCAGTTGCTTCTGTGGACTGACTGTCTCCTGAGTGGAATCCCAGCTATTGTTCTTTGTGGACCACCTTCTAACACAGCGTAACTTTCTACACACCAGAGGGTGCAGGTGAACACCTGGGAGCAAACCTTGGCCATAGTGGAACAGTGACTCCACCAGTGACCCAGAGTTTCACCTTGGCCTGGGACCAGCACCAAGGACACCAGCCGGGAAAGTCCAGCAAACAACAGACAACACCATCTACTGGAGGACAGGTAACGAAGCCCTGCAGGGAAACTATAACCACATAGGAGTTAAAACTGTAACACCTTGGACCAGCAGAGCTAGAAGGAAAGACACACAAACATCATGAGAAAACAAGGGAAGAAAGTGACTCAAACCAAGATACTACACTACTAGAATCCATGGTCTGTACAGCAGCAGGAATGACAGAACAGGAATTCAGTATGTACATTATTAAAATGGTCAGTGACTTAAAGAATGATATAAGAGAGCAAACCCAGTCATCAATAGATCACTTTGATAAAGAGATTTATAGGCAAATACAGGAAGTAAAAGATCACTTCGATAAAGAGATACATAGTCAAATACTGGAAGTAAAAAATCACTTCAATAAGGAGATAGAGATTCTGAAAAGGAACCAAACAGAAATCCTTGAAATGAAAGAAACAATAAACCAATTCAAAAACTCAATAGAAAGCATCACCAGCAGATTAGACCACTTGGAAGACAGAACCTCAGATACTAATGACAAAATATTTAACCTGGAGAATAGAGTTGACCACACAGCGAAGATGGTAAGAAGCCATGAACAGAACATCCAAGAGCTTTGGGACAACATTAAAAGACCAAACTTGAGAATTATTGGGATAGAAGAAGGCATAGAACTCCAAACCAAAGGAATGAACAACCTATTCAATGAAATAATATCAGAAAACTTTCCAAATATGAACAATGAATTGGATAATCAAATTCAAGAGGCTTACAGGACACCAA
>PVHX01007982.1:0-73727 GCA_004024805.1 Geosciurus inauris
TTATGGCATTTGCAGGTAAATGGATGGAGTTGGAGAATATCATGCTAAGTGAAGTAAGCCAATCTCAGAAAACCAAATGCCGAATGTACTCGTTGATAAGTGGATGCTGATCCATAATGTGGGGAAGGACATGGGAACAATGGTGGATCTCTGTTCACAGGGGTATAAGGGGGGAGGGGGCATGGGGACAGCAAGGGTGGTGGAATATGATGGACATCATAGCCCTAACTTTATGTATGACTGCATATATGTTGTGATTCTATACAACTTACAACTAGAGAATTTATATGTTATCCTCTATCTATGTACAATGAATCATTTACACTGTTAACATGTAAGCCTAAATAAAAAAAAGAAAAAAAAAAGACTAAATACAATTGATTTTTCTGACTACAAGTAAAAGAGGAAATCCTAAGAGACTGCCATAAAAATCAAATCTTCCCTTTGCCTATAAACATATCTTCACCTTATCCTTGCCTTTGCCAACAGCTCTCTAATCAGCATCCTGCAGACATAGTTTGCCATCTCTATGCAAAATACTTAGGAATTTTTTCTCATCAATCTCACAATACTGACATTAGAAGCCTGATGTGGAAATTGTTTTCTCAGTATTTCTTAATGATATCTCACATTTCTCCATATGATACAAATCCTGGTTGTAAGTTTCCATTTTGCTTCTCTTTTACACCTACCACATGGCCCAGCACAACCCACAAATTGTGAAATTTTCAGCTTTGTATATGCATCATCTGTATTAATGCTATTTATTCTAATACAATAAATTCAAAATTTATAGTCAGTAAAAAATAAAAATCACATAACTACCTTACCAACAAGACTACTTAGTGAGATCCAAGTTTAGAAAGAAAACACTCTGGTGCAACTTTATCTTTCAGGATTGTCTTTCGCATGCTTTTTTCCTATGTCTCTTGGTATTATACTTCTTGATACCCAGACTCAATTGGGCCTTCAGGATCATTCAACCACCCTTTTATTTATTCCCCAATTGATGACACTTCAAATCATTTTCATCAGTTTTAAAACTTTACTTTTAGAATGGCAAATTAGTTCATTTAATTCAACATATGTTTTTTCTGCTTTATTGAAAAGCACTCAATCTGCCTTTCTTCAACTTCCTTTCCTCCCCTATATCATCTGCCTTTTTTCTCTGTATCTCTTCCCTAAGATTTTAATCTGTTCTCAGGCTGTTTTTCCTTTGGCCTGTTAATTCTCACATACCATTGGATTGTTTTCATCTCCCTAAGCAGAGGTAAATACATTTATAAAAAATCAAAATCCACTTGCATATAGGATAAAAATAAAAATAACTTCAGCAATCTTCCAATTATGCAATCTTCTCTCCAGAGATTTGTATTTAAAAATATTCACTGCCCAATCCTTGGTAATGCTTTAATAATTTATAAAAAACAAACAACTTGCCCCTTAACATCTCTTCACTAAACGTGCTGCTGCCAAGACTTCTCCTGGTATCAGTTATCTGTCACTGCATAACAGCCTCTCCCAGAACATAACACTTACTTTAACTATTACTTATTCCTCACAAATTTAATTGTCAGAGGGTGCTTCTGATGATCAGTGCTCAATTGAAATTACCTCTTCAGATCTTGTTTGTTTCTATGTGATCAGCTGATACTTGTCTGGAAGCTGGACTGTTGGGGATATTTGGCTGACACTTAGCTGGGACAAAAGGAGTGATCAGTTTATACCCCTTTCATCCAGCATGGTAGCCACCCAAGCTTCTTCTTATGGTGATAGAAGTTGCATGGTCTTTTGAGTTCTAGACACAAACTAGTACATTTGAGATTTCTGCCACATACCATTGATCAATGGAAGTAGCAAAAAAAAAAAAAAAAATGGAGAAATATATTCCCCCTCTTCACAGATAGAGTTGTAGAGTACCTTTATAAGGTCATAGATTTAGTGACTAATGAAGAATTGGGCTTTTTAAAATTCAGATTCTACAAGGTTTGGTTAAATCCTTTTTATTGCATTAAACAGTTCCATTTTTATCAGAGCTATCTTCTCTAGATCTTCAGGACTTACAATCTACCAGATTTAACCTTACATTCTTTAGCCTACTCTTTTCAAACTCTTTAGTTAGCACTTGTTTGGTCTTTGAATATATGTATTTCTTTAATTCACTCCTTGGCCTTTATCTCTTATAAATGGGCATGTTTCTCCAATAATTATGTCATCCTTATCTTTTATCTTGCTTCAGGCTCTGCTTTCAGAGAAAATGAATTAAGAAACATCCTTCTTCACAGTTTTAAATGAATTCAGACCTTATTATCTTGTAATCATTGTTCTAATTTTTTTCCTGGTGTTCGTACCTCCATTTTCTTTCTACTTTTCTGTAATTATCTGCTGCCTCTGTAATATTAAAACTATCTGATTGTGGCCTCTACATCTGCTGTGTAATTATAAATTGATCATGTGGAGAAAGAATTTTGATTTTTCTCCAATGAAATATTAATTTCTTAGTTTGGAATTTAGAACTTCTACTATTTGACCCCAGTCTACCTTATCCAGCTTATATAAAATCCTATACACCTTTTACTTCCATCATATTACAATCTCTTTATTCCTCAGGTGTAACCAATTAATAGCTATCATTCATATTCTCTTAGACTTGAATAATCATACCATGAGGTCTACCCACTCAATCCTCTTCCTAACTTTTAATAATCAATCAAATAACACTTCATGTAAATTCTTTCTTCCTAGCTTTTGGAGTTAATATCATCCACTTGATCTTCTGTTTCATATTACGTATGCATCTCTGCATTCTATATTAAATATTTTAAGTGAATAAATGGTTTCATAGATTATATTAACATTGGTCAGGCATTTTATGAATGTATTATTGAAAATAATAAGTAGCTGTTGAATGGTATTAAATCTTTTTAGATATGATTTTTTTAAGACTTGAGAATTAATGTCTTAGAATTTTTCCAATTGTTAAAAACCTAACTTTGAGCATATAAATTTAGAATTAATTAAATCAAGAAAATATCAAACTAGATGAATTGAACAAGATCAAATTTTGATATATGTCCTTTGGTTCAACAGAATTTTCAACATGTATTAAATGAAATATAGTAAAAATTAGTGCATAAGAATAAATAATTAGCATCAGTAGTCACTGTATGTAATTAGAGCATAAGAATAAATAATGAGCATCAGTAGTCACTGTATGCATGTTGAAGCAATCAAGTTTCCCACAAGAATCAGACTGGTCACCTAAAGTGATTAATTTTAAAATAGTTAAATAAAGCGTTATTTACAACAAATTGAATAGGGTTAGGGATACTAAAAGAGACAAACTAGTACCCTGAAGATAGGAAGTGGAAGTTCACAACTTCTTGTTTAGAAATGGTATGGGGCTGGAGCATTCATTAGCATCTAAAAACAGACGTGGATTTACAGGAGCTGTGCCCTTAGATAGAATGACTTACAAGTGCTGTGACCTTAGATAGAATGAGGCAGTGAGAGTCAAACTTAGACCTACAAGTCCTGTTCCTTCTGATATCAAATCCAACCAAAGAATAACCTGGCCCCAGGTCCAAAGAAGCAAGGAAGACCAGTAATGTAATAAATACGGAGTAGAATATAAAGCATGGAAAATGAATATGGGAGACAAAGGTTTGATTTCTAGTTATCATGTCTTGGACATTTTATTTTCATTTGGCTCATTTTTTTGGTTATGAACCTCAGTTTCAGAAGAATAATTCATAGAAATGTATTTTATCAAGAAAAATATTGGTTCATTAAAAATATGAAAATTTGTTTTTTAGTTAAAGGGAGTTGATATATCCAATTACTTTGTATTTTTGGAGAAATTAAACTTCTACATCAATAATAAAAGCCATTGTGAAAGAGAGTAGTTTCAGAAAACCTTTTTGATTATAGCTTTCTGCTTGAGTACATAATCAACTTCACAGTCAGATATTTTCAAGTCTTAGAATTATTAGTATTACTGATGTGCCTTATTAAAAGCATAAAAGTGCTTTTATTCTTCTCAGAAAATGTTATGCAGCACACAGGTTCAATAATATAACATTTTGGATTTGCAAGTTATTTGGTGAGTCCTCTTATGCTTGACAGGTACCAACATGTCCTGGATTCTCACCTGAATTATATAAAAAGCCAAGCAAAGAGACTTATACCAAAAAATTCCAAGAAATTAAATCTTACCCTCAAGAACACTCAGTAAGATAAAGGAAATTAAAAAAATCTAAAATAATTTTAATGACTAACACTTTTTGTACTAAAAGCCAAGGAAGATGAATAAATTATCCCTTATAAATAATTTTCTTACCTTGGTGTTCTATTTTATAGCTTAAAATGCAAATTCAGATATATATCAAATTTGTGTCAAAACAAACTATTTGTAATATATTTAGGATAAATTGTAATACAATTTTTATATTTGAAAATGTTATGTATTAAAGATATTAGGTGATATCTTAAGGTCCAAGACTCATAAATGACAAACCCTACAGCTGAGCCTTCTAGCTCCCAATCTTCAGTCTCTATAAGGATCTATAAAATATTGTTAAGCACATACTACAATTTGCACATTATTTACTATACTAAGAACATGTTAGAACTTATACAAAAGAATAACTTTTAAAAGATAATGTAAACATAAATGTAGATAATGGGTTTTGGGTCTGGAATGCTTTTCTTATGGATTTATAGGAGTTATTAATATATTCAATATTAACATTTTGTTCATTTTATATTTTCCAATTATCTTCTTCCATTTATTTTATAGTACTCAACTTGTGCTGATTTTTGAGAAAATAATTTCTTACTATTAAGTCAAATCAAGAGCTTTTTGAGTAATGTTGCTTAAGGAATGTTTTACCATCATAAGTCATAAATGGATATTCCAAAACTGCTTCTCAATATTTTAAAAAGTTATCTTTTAAATTTAAGTTTTTAATCTAAAAGCAAAAACATTATATATGTGATATAAGGTACAGGAATAAATAATTTTATAATTTCCCCATTTGTATAATCACTTTTTACTGTACTTCTACTGAAAAGTTCATCTTTTCCCACTGAACCACAAAAGAAAATTCTTCTACAAACTAAGTTTGTATACAGATGTGGGTATGGATGGGTCTGCCTTCCCATTCTACTCCTGCAGTCATCTTATACAGACCAGCACCAAAACACAGTGTATGATTACTATAGTTATATATTGAATCAGTCAGAATTTAGAACAGGACAAAGGATAGCATTTGTATTAGCAACCTAAAAAAGCAGTATAATAAATAATGACATTAATTAAAATGTCCAAGATCCATATGAAAAAAATTTCACATACTTGTGGAGACAGAAAAAAAAATGGCTTAAACAAATGAAGAGATCAAGCTCATTGATAAATGGATTTGTTATCAATATCAATTCTCTCTAAATTAAACTTTGGATTAAATTGGATCCAAATTAAAAGAATAATATATTTTGTTTCAGAAGTATAATTGTGATGATTTGTCTAAAATATGCAAAATTAGGAAAAATGTTATAAAATGTACCAAAGGGGATTATCATTGCTATACATGGAAATATTTTATAAAGTTATAATATTTAATCAATATGGTACAGCTACATGAATAGACTGAAAGATTCAGAGAACAGAAGGGCCAGAAATGAGATTAAGGCAATATTACAGTTTCATTGGAAAAAATTAATGAATCAACAAAATAAATTAGAGAACAGATGCCTTTTGATTGAAAATAAAGCTGGGTCCCTATACCAAAACTGACCTCAAAATAATTTCAAATGAATTAGATTTTTAAAGAGTTTTCATGTTTATATAAAATCTTCAAATCATAGAAGACTGAAAATTTGATCACATGAAAATTTATACATTAAAAACAGCATGAAGGGGCTGAGGTTGTGGCTCAGTGGCAGTGCGCTTGCCTCACACATGTGAGGCACTGGGTTTGATCCTCAGCACCACATTAAAAAAAAAGAACAATAAATAAATAAAAGAAAGATATTTTAAAAAACAGCATGAAGTCGGGAGATTTTAGAAAAAAAAAATAATGTTTGCATGATCATCCTCCAGCAATTCCAAAAGGTTCACATGACAGGAAATATAAATGTCTCTAAAGTATAATCTATATGAATGTAAACTTCTAAAGCAGTATTATGGTGGTTTCAGCTTAATCTCTATTGTAACAGGAAACAATTTAAAATATACAATGTGGTTAAGTTTTTCATCTGTGATATTGGCAAAGATAAATATTTGGTACTATATCACACGGCAAAAATATCAGAAAATAGGCAGTCTCAAAGCTTTTCTGTTGACTTATTATCAGTACAAATTCTGAAGAGAGTAATTTGCTATTTTCTTTTGCAATGAACACTGCATATGTGCTGGGCATGGTGATGTGACACATGCTTGTAATTCCAGCAGCTTGGGAGGCTGAGGTAGGAGGATAACAAGATCAAAGCCAGCGTCAGCAATTTAGCAAAGACTTAGGCATCTTAACAAGACCCTGTCTCAAAATAAAACATAAAAAGGGATAGGGATGGTGCTCAGTGGTTAAGTGCCCCTGGGTTTAGTCACTGGTACCAAAAACAAGAAGAACAAACAAACAAAAAAATAAACTGCACATCCATTTTTACCTAAAAATACCCTCATATGAATTTATCGCACAGATAAATTCACAGAAATGCAAAATAAAAGACGTATAAAAATTTGTAATGTAGCATTGCTACTAAGAGCAAAAATTAATAAAATTCAATGAAAGGAATGAGGTAGCTGGGAAGGTCATGATTTGGAATGATATCCAGTTTCTTTCCAGAGTTTGTTAAATTCTTTCTACATCTACTCCCTTTTCCAGTTCCAGTTTTAAATTGTATGTTTCCTATTACAATAGAGATTAAGCTGAAACCACCACTCAGTACTTCAGCCAGTGGAGGGGACTCATACAAGTGTGTCTAACTGCTTGGGCATGTATATGTGCATGCTTGTATTTGGTGGTGACAGTAAATATTCCCTCATCTTTGGCTTGTACAACTGCAATGATGATGATTTGGGATACTAACAAGCAAATCGTTTTATGATACAGGTTTTTTATTGGAACATTATTGTCATACATAGTTGGATTCAATTTGACAAAATTTAATATGTATTGAATTTAATATACTTCATTTTAGTCCCTGTTGTCCTTCCTCTCACCTTTCTTCCCCCTCTTTCCTCCTCCTATCCTCCTCTCTGTACTCCACTTATCTTCCTTTCATTCCTCTAATTTTTGTTTGTTTTTTAAACAGGTTTAATTCACTTGATTTTTCTTATATAAAAACCCCATGTGGTAGCCACAGCTAGAGCCTGGGTCCACTGAAAAGAGACTCTAGTGTGGGTTATCACAGATGGGCATTGAATTTCTGATAGGGAGACTTGGTGAACAGTTTCTTTCCAGAGACTGGAGGTCAGGTAACTTTATGTCTTAGAGATGGCATAAAATACAGCCTTGGCCATAGAACATAAACAGCTGAGGAAGATTGGCAGCCTGATAAGACACAAGCCTTCTATCCCTAGACCAGAAGCTGTTGCACTCCTAGGAACTGAGAGTCCACTTTGGGACAGGTCTGCAATGCATAGGATAGCCTTCCTCTACTTCCCTTAAAATATGCCATGTACACAATGGGCCTGTGTGATTCAGTGGAGCTGAGAAAGTATTGTTTATTTATTTTTATTGATGCTTTTTACATATACATGAAGGTTGAATTCCTTGGGATATATTTATATATGCACATAGCATGAGTTTGTTAAATTCTTTCTACATCTCTTTCCTTTTCCAGTTCCTCCTCCCTCATTCTCAATCTCATTCTTCTACTCCATTGAAATTCCCTATATCTCTATGCTATCAAATCCCCCTACACACATTTTTCCCCTCATTTTGCTCTAGGTTCCACATATGAAAGAAAACATTTGACCCTTGACTTCTGTTTTATTTCACAGCATTCTTGATTTCCATCTATTTACTGGGAAATGCCATGATTTCATTCTTATGGCTGAATGAAATTCCAATGCATATATATACCACATTTTCTTAATCCATTCATCTATGTATGAGTGGACCTTTTTCCTCACATCCTCTTCAGCATTTATTATCATTCATATTCTTGATAATTGTCATTCTGACTAGTGTGAGATGAAATCAGTGTAGTTTAAAATTTGCGTTCTCTTTCCTAATTGCTAATGATGTTGAACATTTTTTATGTATTTGTTGGCCATTTGTATTTCTTCATTTGAAAAATAGTTCTTTTGCCTATTTATTGATTGAGCTTTTGGGGTTCTTTTCTTAGGGGGGTGCTAAACTTTTTGAGTTCTTTATATATTCTGGTTATTAATCCCCTGTCAGAGGAACATCTGATAAAGATTTTCTCACATTCTGTAGCATCTCATTTCTTTTGATGTGCATAAGCTTTTTAATCTGATGCTGTCCCATTTTTTGATTCTTGGTTTTATTTCTTGAGCCTTAGGGGTCTTGTTAAGGAAGTTGGTGCCTATACCAATATATAAAGGGTTGGCCCTATATTTTCTTACAGCAGTTGCAATTTCTGGTCTAATTCCTAAGTATTTCATCTGCTTTGATTTGACTTTTGTGCAGGATAAGAAACAGGGATCTCATTTCATTCTTCTATATATGGATATCCAGTTGTTCCAGCATCATTTGTTGAAGACTATCTTTTCTCCAACATATATTTTTGGTATCTTTGTGAAGTATCAGATGACTGTAAGTATGAGGGTTTGTCTCTGTGTCTTCTATTCCATTGGTCTTCATGTCTATTTTGATGCAAGTACCATGCTGTTTTTGTTACCATGTTGTTTTGTTTTTTTAGATCTGTAGTATGATTTTAGATCAGACATTGAAAAGCCACCTGTATTACTCTTTATGCTCAGAGTTGCTTTGATTATTCTGGTTCTCTTCTTCTTCTTCAAAATGAATGTTTTTCTAGTCCTGTGATGAATGTCATTGGTATTTTGATGAGGATTGCATTGAACCTGTATATTGCTTTTTGGAAGTATGGCTGTTTTAACAATATTACTTCTCCCTCTCCAAGATCATGGGAGGTCTTTATATCCTCTAAAATCTTCAATTTTTTTTCTTTAGTGTTCTATAAATTTTACTTAGGGATCTTTTATCTCTTTGGTTAGATTAATTCCCAAGTGGTTTTTTTTTTTTTTTTTTTTTGAGGTTATTGTGAATGAGATGGTTTTCCTCATTTCTTTCTCAACAGAATCACTGTTGGAGTACAGGAAAGTAATTGAGTTATGAATGTTGATCTTGTATCTTGTTACTTTGTTCAATTCATTTATAAGCTCTAGAATTCTTCTGGTGAAGTTTTTTGCCCTCTAGATATAGGATCATGTCATCAGCAACCAGAGATAGTTTGATTTCTTCTTTTCCTGTTTCTGTCCCTTTAGTTTTCTTCTTTTGCCTAGTTGCTCTGACTAGACTTTTGAGAGTTGTATTGAACAAAACTGATCAGAGTAGACATCATAGTCTTGTTCCTGATTTTGGAGGAAATGCTTTCAGTTTTTCTCTGTTCAGTATGATGTTGGCTTTCAGTTTGTCGTATGTAACCTTTTTAATGTTGAGGTAAATCTGTTCTATCCCTAGTTTCTCCAGTGATTTTTAACATGAAAGAGTGCTGGATTTTATTAAAGGTTTTCATTGCATCTATTGAGATGATTTTATGATTCTTGTTCTTAGTTCTTTTTAAGTGGTGAGTTATATTTGATGTGGGTATGTTGAAGTAGCATCACATTCCTGAGATAAAACCCACATGATAATAGTGTATTCTCTTGATGTGCTTGTGAATGTGGTTTGTGGATATTTTATCAAGAATTTTTGCATCTATGTTCATCAGGGCTGATGGTCAGTAGTTTTCTTTCCTTGTTGTTTTTGTCTGGTTTTGGTATGAGAGTTATACTGGCTTCATAGAATGTATTTTGGAGTGTTCTCTCCCTTTTGATTTCATGGAATATTTTGAGAAAGAATGACGTTAGTTCTTCTTTAAACGTCTGGTAGAACTCAGCTGAGAATCCATCTGGTCCTGTGCTTTTCTTTGTTGGTAGACTTTTAATTGCTGTTTCAATTTCATTACTTGGAATTGGTCTGTTTAAGTTTTTTATATCTTCCTAGTTTAATTTAGGCAGGCCACAGGTGTATAGACTATTGTCAATCCTTCTAGATTTTCCAGTTTATGGAGTATAATTTTTCAAAATAGTTTCTGATGATCCTGTGGATTTCAGAAGTGTCCATGGTGATATCTTCTTTTTTATCTCTAAGTTTGCTTATTTAGGTCCTCTCTTTCTTTTGGTTAGGGTTTATCAATTATATCTATCTATTTAAAGAAATATCTCTTTGTATTTTTTTAAATTCTCAATTTCATGAATTGTGGCTGTGACCTTAATTGTTTCCTGTCTCCTACTGATTTTGGAATAGTTTGTTCTTCCCCTTCTAAGGCCTTAAGTTGCAACATAAGCTTATTTATTTGAGATCTACCTTTTTAATGTAGGTACTCGATGCTATTAGTTTTCCTCTTATAACTTCTTTCATATTGCCACAGAGATTTTGATATGTTGTATCTCTGTTTTCATTTGTTTTTAAGAATTTCTTAATTTCTTCTATGGTCCAGTCTTCACTTCAAAGAGTATTTTTCAATATCCATGTGTATATATGGTTTTATTATGTTTCTTGCCATTGATTTCTAGTTTCATTCCATTATAATCTGATAGAATGACTGAGATTATGTCAATTATTTTTGTATTTGCTAGGAGTTATATTATGATCTAAAATACCATTACTTTGAAAAAGTTTTCATGAGCTGCTGAGAAGAAGGTGAGTTCAGGTGTTTGGGAATTAAATATTTAGTATTATTTAGGTGGGGAATACCTTTATTGATTTTATGTTTGGATGACATAAAATCATATTTCATTTCATTTTATCTGACATAAAATCAGATTTCATCATATCTATTGATGAAAAGAGTGTGTGGAATCATTTAGTATCATTTTATTGGGATCTATCTTAGATTTAATGTTAGGAAGTATTTTTTAAATGTAATTAGGTTCATTAATATTTGAGGAAATATATTAAATATCATTATATCTTCTTGTTGGATTGTTCCCTTTATTATTATGTGATGGCATTTTTGTCTCTTCTGATTAATTTTTGCTTGAAATACTCTTTGTCAGATATGAAAATAGTTACTCTTGCTTGTTTGGGGACTCCATTTGCATGGAATATGTTCTCCATCCTTCTATTTTCAGCCAGTGTGTGTCTGCCTATGAGATGAATTTCTGGCAAAGAGTATATAGATGTATCTTGTTTTTTTAAATCCAGTCTGCTAATCTGTCTTTCAATTGGAAAGTTGGGCAATTGACATTCAATTTTATCATATATATATATATATATGTGTGTGTGTGTGTTGTGTCTTGCCATTTTGACTTGTTTGCTATATTTAATTCTGTCTTGATTTTCATTTAAGTAGTTGCTCTTTTAGTGATATTCATCTGTTTGGTAGACTTGGCATTTATTTGAGTATAAATATATCTTTGAATATTCTTTGTAGTGATGGCTTAGTGGTCATAAATTCTATTAGTTTAGTTTTGTTACAGAATATGTTTATTTCTTCATCTATTTTGAAAGATAGCTTTGCTGAATATTGCAATTTTGGCTGGCAATAATTTACTTTAGAGATTGCAATATTTCATTCTAATTCCTCCTTGACTTTAGGGTCTAAGATGAGAAATCAGAAATGAACTTTATTGGCTTGCCCTTATATGTGACCTGATATTTTTCTGTGGAAGCTTTTAACATTCTTTCCTATTTTCTATGTTAGGGATTTTGATTATGATGCATCTTGGAGAGGTTCTGTTCTGATATTTTCTATTTGGTGTCCTATATGCCTCCTGTATTTGGATGTTTTTCTCATTTCTAATATTGGGAAAACAATTTCTGTTACTATTCCATTTAAGATGTTCTTAATGCCTTTAGTTTGTATCTCCATGTTCTCCTACATTCCAATGACTCATAAATTTGCTCTCTTGATGCTGTCCCAAAGTTCTGATCATGGTCTTTTTTTCCCCTTTATTGCATAATGAGTATTCAAGTTTATATACCCTATTTCCAAGACCTGAAGTTCTTTCTTCAAGGCCTGATATTATTTTTTTCTACACAACCTAATATGTTGGTAATGCTTTCTAGTGAATTTTTAATTTGATTCCTGTTGCATTTCATTTCCAGGAGTTCTCATTTCTTTTCATTATCTCTATTTCTTTATTGAAATATTTTTTATCTCCTGTATTTTCTCTCTTAATTCATCCTTTAGATTTTCTTTGAGTTCACTGAACATTGTAAGAGTCAACTTTTATAGTCTTTCTCCAGAATTTCATCTAATGCCATAACTGTGGAATGCTTTGTTGAGGGTATTGTCAATTTTGGGGGAGATTTGTTTGCCTATATCCTCATGTATTCAGAGGTCTTAAACTTGCACATCAATTGATGTGGATTTCTCTTCCTCTTTTATACATTTGTTCTCATGTGTATAGTTAACTTTTTTGTTCTGGGACTTCTCAGGAAGTCCAGATGTCCAGGGCATCTCTCTTTATTTCTCCCTTTATTCTAGGAGTAGAATACTTCTAGGAGTGGGAACTGAGGTCTCCCTCTTATAATTCCTCCATGGGGCATGGTTGTTGGTTTTGGGTTTTTGTCTACCAAATAAATGTGTTAAAGTATTATTAAGGCTTGGGTAGAGTATTAGATAAGATTTGCTATTTTTTGGCTGAGTTTTGTGTGTTGTTTTTCATCAAGATACCCACTTTGTGAACTTAAAGTGTTCCACTTTCCATCCATTCTTAGAGTAGGATGAAAGCCAGGAATAGCAATAAATTAGCAACAGATGTATAGCCTTTGTTTTCTAATTTGATGTCTACTGCACTGTCACCTATATAGGAATAGTGAAGTCAGTACTTAACATCAGCACCAATAATAAAAACCATGAAATAGATTAAGCATAAAAAACAGGTTTCTAGACATGCCTGTAATCCCAGCACTTTGGGAGGCTGAGACAGGAGAATTGTGAGTTCAAAGCTAGCCTCACCAACAGTGAGGAGAGGCACTAAGCAACTCAGTGAGACCCTGTCTCTAAATAAAACACAAAAATAGGGCTGGGGATGTAGCTCAGTGGTCGAGTACCCCTGAGTTTGGTAACCCTGGTATCAAAAAACAAACAACAACAAAAAAACAGGTATTTATTACATCACCCACTGTATTAACAATCACAGCAACATGAATGGAATAGGAATTACATAAACCATATAAGTATCTTAATGGGATTATAGTTTCTTAAGTGAAGGGAATATAGGGTAGGAAGGCAAGAGAACATCTGAAATATTTCAAAAGTGAACAGAATAGAGGCAGGAAATGGGTAGTGATGACAGCTATAAAGGAGAAGAATAAAAAAATGAACACAAAATGTAATTTTTTAAAAAAATCAGAAGAGGGAACAGAAAATTTTGAGCATAAGTGGATGTCAAAAATGAAGAAGGGGCATTAAGAGGGACAAAAAACAAGGCACAAACAAATGTACAATCAAAATAACTCAAATCCACATATAATTATGTACCACCTACTCAAAGCAAGGCTAAACAATAAATAAGTGAAGAAGGCAATTAAAATGAAAGTAAAATTATAGTTATATATATATATATATTAACCTATCTGCAGAGTGGAACACACATACACACACACTTACTCTCTCTCACAGAATAAAAAAATGTTAAAAAAATAAGAAAATATGATGAAATTATTTTGAGAAAAATAAAAAAGTAATTAAATGAAAAAGTAAAAAATGGGGATACATAGTTGGGGGGAGGCAAAGACCCTTAATTAAAAAAAAAAAAAAAAAAAAACTTGTTTTTGCTGAGTGGGTCAAACGGGTGGCAAGGATAAATTTTCATTTTTTGTATTTATTTTTGGGCTCGATAACCCCTGGGTGAAGGGCTATAGATTGTTAAGTTTATGTGTTCCTCACCTAGCTGGCAGTGTCGGCTGGTTGTATAGCTCTCAGTTTCCCATCTCCCAGTATAGAGTGGGATAGACTGGTGAATGCTAACAAATTGTAATATCCTTGTAGTGTGGGTGGTGCAGAGTTCTAACTTGAAAATTGCAGTTGCTGGGGTTTGGATGTAGTTGACCCTTGGAACTGTGTCCGTGGGTTTCTGACATTTGACCCATGCCCTTGTTGACAAGGAGATGTTAATCTCTGTGAGATGTCTGGGGCACCAGGAACTGAGGGATGTGGCTCTATGCCCTAGGCACAATTTTCTTTGAATCTATTTCAGCCACTCTGGTCCAAGAAGACTCTAGGTCTCATACTAAGTACTGCTAGATCTTCTGGCAACCTCCTTTATGAGTTCCCAACCTCCTATCTCTGCTGGTGGCCTCACAGCATTTATAAATGATTCTCATGCCAGCAACCACAGCTTCTGCCCAACTATTTGCCCATGGGCCAAGCGATTTTGGTTGCTTTTTCACTCAACAACCTCCCCCACTGCCTCTAGGTCCATAAAAATCAGCCTCCCTCTCTATTCCACAGATTCCTCAAGGACATTTTTTTTCCTTTTTCTGCCATGCTTTCTCTGCCTGTGCTTCCCTTCTCTTAGCAGCTTCGGATATTGCTGCTCCCTGCCAAGCGAGTGCATCTCTAACATATTATATCTTATATTATGTTCAAAATTTTCAACTTTCTGTATCTCTGTGGTTTCTTTTACTATCCGGTTTTGCATTTCAGTGAGTTCCCTTAGTTACTCACCTTGCTGAGAAAGTTTTTCCACTTTTTCAGTTTGGTGCTAAGAAACTACTGGGAAGTGCACTCTTCCATTAATCTACCATATTTCTGAAATCCACTGATACAGGCTTAAAGATATGGGGATATAGGTTTTTCAAGGACAGCTGACAGAGACAGATTCAAATATTTTTTTAGCTGAGTCATACAAAGAACATAGTACAAGTATATTGCATATATGGTAGTATATTAATGGGCTAATTAATATAGCATTTCACTAAATATATTTTGGAGTAATAAAAGACAATGTACTACTCAATGACATTCTATGCAACGGACTGAATGTTTATGTTCCTCTTAAAGTTCTTATGTGGAAATCCTAATCCCAATATGCCGGCATTGGGAGATGAGACATTTGAGAGGCAATTGGTTCACAAATACAAAAACCTCATAAATAGGATTACTGGCTTTTTGAAGGGAAAGTGACCAAAGCTCTCTCTTTCTGAGATGTGAGGTTTCAGGGAAAAGCAGGCATTATGTTTACCTAATTATTGTCTCCTTTCTATTCTGAACCAACTTTCTTCAACAACTTGTTTCTGTCCTCATTCTTTCTAGAAGCATTTGTCTTTTCTTTCCTATCCATGTTGTCTTAAAGAACATACATCAAAATATGAAGAAACAGCATAACAGATCAATAGAAACTAGGGGTATCAATATTAACATGTGATAATTACAATTTATTTAAAATGATATTTTAATTGTAACTATAACAGGATTATAATAGTATTCTTCTATCAGCCAATAATGCTCTTGAAAGCTTTGAAATACACATTTAATCTGCGAACACAATGAAATTTAACACCAGAAATTAGTTATGATTAGAGAAATTATGTTTAACAAAATGATACTGAGGATATGAGAAATAAATATAAGCTGTACTATTCCATTATTCAGTGTATTTAAGTCCTTCAATCACATTTTATGAGAAATTCAAGCCTCCCTAGGCATTCACATATGTAATAGAGAAAATGTACACATCAAAGTCTTCTTTACATCATTATAGATAGTAAAATCTGAATTATTTTTAAGGTAGAACATTAATTGTTCTTTGACTCACAAGGCAGAAGTTTAAATTTTAGAGCTAAATAGTTCTCTTAGACATCATTAATATTTTAGAACTTGAGCATTCTTATTAAAAATTCTTGAAAACTGTCATAGCATGACTTCCTTGCAGCATTGTTTTCTAGAGAAAGCTTAAATGAAGACAGAAAACTGTATGCTAAATCTGGACTGACCATAAGTAGAGTGCAATGTAAAAATGTAGATCCCTTGAAACTTAATTCGTTAACAAAAAAATTCTGAAGGACATGGGTAAAACCCTCTAAGGTCTAATTTCAGCTCTAGAAATTGCAGAATTTTAGTCCACATGCAATAAGACAAACAGAAACCATATCCCCCTCAAGTTATACATTGAGATTTACATATGAAATAGAATAATGTTTACTAAGTAGAGGCTATTAGAACCATATTTTAATGACATGCAATTTTCAGAAATGGTTTATAATTATAGGAATGCCCTATATAAAATTTAGCAGCTATATTTTCTTTTTTTATTTTAAGCAATGTCTCAGAGTTTATACTCTGAGGATATGGATAGTGCCATATGGATAGTGCATAAATGAATGAAAATGTCAATTTTTTTCAATCTATTTTTTTTTTTTTTTTTGGTACCAGGGATTGAACTCAGGGGTACTCGACCACTGAGCCACATCCCCAGCCCTATTTTTTGTGTTTTATGTAGAGACAGGGTCTCACTGAGTTGCTTGCTTAGCGCCTCGCCATTGCTGAGGCTGGGTTTGAACTCGCAATTCTCCTGTCTCAGCCTCCCTAAGTGCTGGGATTACAGGCTTGAGCCACCGCGCCCGGCTAATTTTTTTCAATCTATAAGGCAACTACATTATATTTCTATTTTAAAAGTTACATAGTTTCAAACAAAACTATTTGATCTTATACATAAATGACTTTTTGAAAGTTTTAAAAATACACAATGTCACATTTACATCAAAGGAAATGAATACTACATTGAAAATTCACGTATCTATGTTTATATACATTTATGTGCATGCATGAGCATGTGTGCATCTTTAATTTTTGAATTGTAGTATCTTTCTAGTTGATATTCCAGGAACTTGCAAATAGAAAAATTAGAAATCATTATAAAGTCACTGGTTAAGATATGCCTTTTGGAGGATATGCCCCTGATGAGCCAACCACATTCTATTTTGCCCCACTTCTTAAAGGTTCCACCACGTATTAATGCCACCATACAAGAGACCAAGCTTCCAGCGTATAAACCTTGGTAGACAAGCCACATCCAAACTATAAAAACTATATACTAGCAAATATGTAGATTCTGAATGTGAATTTTATAATAAATAATATCTGTTATGGATTAAACACATGTAATTTAATTCTGATCATTGAGATGCAGTAATCTTAATTTAAGCCTTAAAATTTGAAATTTAGCAATCATTAATTTTAATAGTCAGATATGCACATAATTAAATGATTTTCTTGATATTTAACATTTTCATTGTATAAATAGACTGTATATTATCTATAGAAGATAAGATAGGTAGATGAAAATAATCTTATAGTAGAAAAAATAGAATTTGTAGTTCATAAATTTATCAACAACTAGACATATAAATAAATTTTGTCATTCATGAAGATTTTCTGAAGATTTTATAACAAATTCTCAGTTAAATTTATTTATCATTTCAGCAAAATAGAAAATAGTTTTTTGGCATTGGAATCAAGATCATGCTGCTAACATTTGTTAGTATGTATTATGAATTCAATTTATTAAATAATTGGGTATTAGTTTCATTCTGGAATATTTATGAATTGGCAAAATTATGTGAGAGTATTAAAAGAAGATAAGATGTTTTCAAGCATTATGCAAATATTTATAATGTTTAAGAAGTTTAGCAAGGACCATTTCTTCTATGAGCTACATAAGTACTTATTTTTATTCCTTTGACTCATATCCTAATTTTTATAAAGAAAAAGATAAAATATATTTTGTGAGTAGTGGCTCTGAACATGCTATTTAAAATGCCAATTCTTCATACTTAATTTGTTTCCTAAGAAGACACATATTTTTGTGTCCTACTTCTAAAAATTGTAAATCCTCTTATTAAACAACTGATCTGAAATTATAAAAATAATGGTAAATTGCAGTTTTTATTTTACATCAAACTGATCCTAGACCAAACTTTCTAATAACATACTTTGATATATCAAAACATTTTTCATGTGACTTTATTGGTTACACTGGGAAAATGTCATCAAAATTGAAATATATATTAGCCTTGACGTATCTTCTAGGGCATTTCCCTTCAGAATTTTTAATGCCTTTAAGGAATTATGCTCAAAAGTAACATGTGTGACTGTGTACCTCAATACTTTACAAATTTTTTTCACCAATAAATTTAACAAATTTAACATTCACTCAGACTTACGTTGTATACAATTTTAAGACAAAGTATTTAAGAACTATACAACCAAATACTTCGCTTAGTTGTTGACTATTCATAATTTCGTAGTAACTGGCAAATATTTTTGAGCATTATATTAAATTGTCCCCTTATTTTATACGGTTTTATCTCCCGTTTGCTCATAAGGAGTGAAAAATGTCAACATATTCAAAATTTACACATCTGATAATACTCATAAAGTCATATACAAGCAAAATCCAGAATGCGATACAAAGTGTTGAGCAAAATATGCATTTTCAATTTTCATGCTTTGAGCTGCAAGTCTCACCAATTGAACATTTAATTTGAAGCAAGCATTTTGCTTATCTCAATAAAATATTTACATTTTGAGGTAGATGCTATAATCCTTTTACTAATGAGAAAAATAAAGCTAAAAGAAATTAACACTAAATTTACATTAAATAGCAGTAGGACAAATAAATTTTGATTCTTAAATTCCCCTGCATCCTAAAAATATTTTGCTTCTTTCCAAGTTAGAAAATGAAGTAAAGGAGAATAGAAATTAATTTTCATATACCTACCTTTTCTTGCCAACTTGCTTCTGTGTTCTGGCCACAGGAAAAATTTAAATATTCAAAACTGAGTATCAATTACCTATAAGCAAAATGGAAAATGTTTTTAATATTTCAAACTAGAAGAATAACAAAAACAAATTTTCATGGCACATTGTTTTGTAATTAATATTTGCATTATAATAACTTTTGAACTTTTGTGCTATGCCATACGTAGAAACATATTCTATGTTGTATGTAGTAACCAACTCTACTTCATCATTTGTTTTTCCTTGATGCTTTCCATTTCTTAAATACTCTTAATCCCATGAGTTTGTGGGGCTCAGAAAACAGTATTCCAAAGTATGGTATACTTTGTCATGCTTAGTACTTTGTGAACTGAAAGGACCTGGAAGAGCCTCAGAAGTGGTCTCTGACCTTTTCCTGTTTCTTTCCCTGCTTGCCTCTCTCTCCCAGGCAGGCTATTCAAACTAGAATTTGCTTTTTCCCAAGGCAGGTCACAAAAACTAGAACCACTTCACCTCAAAGACAATTATAAAATGTAGAAATATTTTCAAACTTTCTCATCCTTTTCTGTTTAGGAGCAGGCCATAAAGAAGTTCTCTGCCCTGTTTTGTCTGATAGCAGGTCAGAAAACCCTTAATTTTAGGAAGAGGTCTTGCCTTAAAGCCAAAGGAAAGAATGCCACACAGAGAGACCAAGAAACCATACAGGCCTTTCTAGGCTTTTACCTAGAAAAAGGTCATATACTTTTTGTTCAATCACATTTCTACAAGGATGTCCATTCCTCCCATTTAGGCATAAACAGAGGTTTCACCTAGTCTTTAATTCTTAATTTCTGAAGGCTCTTGTTTTACGTAAAACTTTGTTTAAATAAATCAGCCACGCTTTTTTCTTGTTAACTTGTCTTTAATTATAGAAGTGTTGACCGTGACCCACCCTTAAGATGGGTAGGAAAGAAGTCACATTTTTGCCACCACAGTTTTTATCAGGCACAATGCTATCCTCTTTGCTACTTAGTAGGCCAAAGTGTTCTTCATGAACAAAATGCAATAAAAGTGATGTTAGAACGTTTGTTATTGATCACAGTTTTTTTCTGGCCACTAAAACCATGATGAAAACTATAATCATTCCACATGTGTGCTTGTGAATTACCAGTAACTTATAATTCCTTAAAAGGTGTTAACAGTTGAAATAATACAAATTGGCTTCACATTGATTAGCCTCTAATGTTAATGTTATAATGAAAAATGCTTAGATGAATTAACCTTTACATTATTTTAAAAGATCAGTTACATAAAGCAAAAAAAAAAAAAAAAAGATAGCTTACAAGGATAACCAAAACCAGATATTAACATAGGTAAGATATACATCTTTTAAAGATACATATAAAAATTTAACACACTTCAAATAATAGTCATGGGAAGCTTTTAAATTATTTTTAATGGACTACATTTATTCACTAATTCAAAGGATTACCTACCTACAGGCATATACTTTAAAATTCTCTGGGGTGAAACAAATCAGTATATATTAAATGTATGAGGACTGAATCAGGGGCAGACTTGAGTTTCTAAGTCATAAATATCATCTTTATCAAAAGGTAGTACTTCATAGACATCCATTTAATACCAATTTATAAAAACAAACACTCAAAAGTATTGGCCACACAAGAAATAATAACTGGCGGCTTTAGGGGATTGAACAAAGAACATCAAATTCGACCAACTCAAAATGCATTATCCAGCCCTCAAAGAATTATAATTGAGAAACAAAAATACACTTAGAGACGTTCATGAATTAGGAAGTGCTTCCAGGCACCAGTCTTGCTGTTTCAAAACCCGCGCTTCTGTTGCAAGGCCTCTTCCGGTGGAACCGGCCGGGCCCAGAAGCTGGTGCCAGAACTTGTGGGGGCTCCAGAGCCCAGGAACCGGCAGGACCCCGCGGGCAGAAGCAGGGCTCCACCGGAAGCGTCCGCTGGTGGGCCCGAGGCACTGAGCTCAGTGGTCCAGCGCTTCAGGGTGGGAAAACAGCGAGCGCGGGAGGCGGGACGCTCGAGAGGCCCCGCCTCTCCCGGCTGCGGCCCGAGGCTACAGCCAGGGCCCAGGATGCGCCGGGTCTCGGGCACAGAGGCTAGAGTCGGGATCCTGCATAGATGGCTCCTCCTTGTCCGCACGCGGGCGCGGACCCTGCTGTTCGAGGTGCAGCTGCAGCAGGGCCCTGCGATACATGGCCTCCAGCTTCTCCAACCGGGCCCTCAGGGCCCTGGGGCTGCCCGGCTCGTCCTCACAGCGGCCACTTCTCTCCCTCCGGTTCGTGCCAGCCTCCGTGGGGCCCAGGGCCGCTTCCGTGGGCATCCGGTCACCGCCCTCCCCCTGGAGCCGCAAAGCCTGACGGAAGAGGCTGCGGTTCTCGCGCTTCAGTCGCCGGTTCTCTAGCCGCAGCCGGGCATTCTCCTCGCGCAGCCGCGCGTTCTGCCGGTCTCGCTCGTCCCGCGCGCGGATGGCCTCCAGGTGGCTCGCTGCCAGATCCGCGAACCGCTCTTCCAGCTGCTGTCGGGCCCCACCCGCACGGCCTCGCCAACTCCCGTCGCCTCCGCCACGTTGCGGAACCCGGCCTGGGCGGCCTCGCCCATCTATGACCCCGCAACCACAGCTCCCGCGCCGGGTGGCGCTACCACGCATGCGCCACATCCGTCCGGTCCCAACCGCGCCGCCTGCGCCAAGGGCCCGGGGCCGCGCGCCGAGGCGCTGGCAAGTTCGGGGCTCGGCTGGGCGGCCCGGCGACGGCAGAGTAGAGGTGGCAAGCGGCGACTGCTGGCTGGAGGCCAGAAGAGGCCGGGAATTGCCCGGGCTGAGGCGTGTCCTGTCTCCCGCGGTGGAGTTACCCCCCTGGGCCTGCTATCTCTGGGCCCAGCTCACACACAATGCCCCTGGGGAGCGCTTTGCTGCTCAGCCCTCTGGCCGGGCGGGGAAAAGCGAGTATCCTCCGCAGGGTGTTGCCAGGGCGCTCCGAGCAGGCCTGAGCGCTGCAGGAACCAGCCGGCCCCGTCCAGTCCTGCTCTTCAGCACAACCACCAGTGGTTACTTTGCTCTTTATATGGCAGTCTCAAAACTACTACTTCTACTACTAGTAATATAAGTAATGGGACAGAACTATGAAGCAAACTGAAAAGCTGTCATTACCTCACTTAAAACTTAGTTTAACCCATCCCTGTGCTTAATAGAACATTCAGCAGAATTGGGCTGAGCACCTCTCTTGAGGCCCTAGAGCAAGAAGAGGTAGCACTCCAGATCATACAAACAATTCCAAGTTCTTAACAGCCAGAAAATCCACTTTGTAAGTTGTTTGGAATTTTGTGGAGATAAAGTGATAATTGGTTTATTTGCTCAAGCCAGTCCCTTAAACCTATGAAACTTAAGATGTGCCCTTTCATTGAAGAAACTGAATATTGGACACGTTTCAAAATTTCTGGGGAGAAGTGCATAACGCACTGAGTGAATAATGTTCCTTGTTTTTAAGAATGTCCACCCACAAAGTAGCTAGAATATTGAAAAGTAAGAATTAGGTACTGGTGCCCGAATATCTTCGGGGAGATGTGAAAGGAAGAATCTACATTTTTAACAAGGTCCTAACTAGGTAATTCTTAAGTTCAATAAAATCTCCAAACCACTGGAGCAAGTAAAGGAATAAGAATAAATGAGAACCCTGGTTCACACCTCTGCATTTTCGTGTGAACAGTACAAATAAAATTGTGACTAGGGGAAAATAGTTATTCAAAATTTTTGTAGTTGTGTTTTGTCAAGTAAAATTCTAAAATACCCTAAACTGTCACAATCATTTCATGAAAAAAGAGGGGAAGATGTAATCTCAGAATTTTAAAAAATATGTTTAGTTTTATGAAAGATCATGCCATTCTTAGTTTCCATTAAAAGCACACATTGTAAATCTTGTTTCAGACTGGAACTGGCTTCTCCATGGCCTTTGGAACCAAGAATATGTTCTCTTGGTGTATATAGAAAATGCAGGAGAAAATATTTGCGTTTAAGGGAAAGATGATGAACTCTCAGGTTTAGAGATTTTTGATTTTGAGGTCTTGTGGAAGAGTAAGAAAGATCTGCCTCATAAACTAGAGAAAAAATGTGACAATAGAGCCATTCATCCCCTGGGTGTTATGTTTTATTTTTTGTTGTTTACTCTCCTCATACTGCTTACCCATTTGTGAATCTACCAGTATCTTCTTTTTAATGCTTTTCCAATAAAATTGGGCTGTATTCCTTGCAAAATATCTTCTAAATTTTTGTAGTTATTGCAATGAATTATTATCTAATGGATTTGTTAGAGAACATTGGCCAGTATTGAATGGAAAGGCCTGTTGGCATGCCCTCTATACATAGCACTCAAATCCTAAATATACTCTTGTCTTGATAAATGAATGGAATGATGTGAAATGCTGTGATAAGCAGGCATAACTGATCAAGCAAAAGAAGATTCAATACAATTTCCAGTCTGATATATGTTAACAGCAACTATGTAATTTTATATGTATTTTCACAAAAGGCAAAATCCATTTTTATTATGACTATGAGGCAGACAGTTGGTATATACAACTATATTTATGTTATGAAAAGAAGGAAGGGAAAGGAGAAGAGAGGCAGGATGAAGAGAATGAGAGAAAAGAAAGGATAAAAGAAAAACATTAATCCATCCAAAATCTATCAATAACAGTAATGAAACTATTCTTAGGTAGCAATGAATGTTCACCTATGGTTAGTGGAGATTGCACCAATCAGCCTAAATAGGAGGTAGAAATAATGTTCTAAATCAAAAGAGGATTTGGGGCAACAGACTGACTAAAATGATCATTGCCAAAATTGTTGAATTGTATTTAAATTTATATTAACTTACACTAATATGCCAATAGTTACATACCTGGACATGAGCATTACATTTATTTCTAAATATTGACATGCAAAATGCTTCTTCCCACTATAGCTAGTTGTCTATATATTAAAATATCATTGGACAAATAACAAATATATGGAAATAAAATGAAAAATGTAAGATAAATTTAAAAGACATGTAGGGCTATAATGGACCTTAAAAGAAGAAAATAAACATACGTGGTTCTAATTAGAAAAAAAAAAAATTAGACAGTTGTGTGTTCTTTGATGAATAGAAACTTCCAAATAGTAACAGCTTCTTTGGTTTATAGAAATCACAAAGGAGTGTGAATCACCAGGTGTGTTGGCAGAGGCCTACAATCCCAGCTACTCAGAAGGCTAAATTAGGAGAATCACAAGTTCAAGACCAGTCTAGGAAACTTAGCAAGGACTTCTTTTAAAAGAAAAAAAGGCTGTGGGTGTAGCTAAGTGGTAGTAGAATGCTTACCTAACATATGTGAGACCCTGGATTCAGTGAACCCTTCTTTTCCATCATATTCCTCCCGGTCCCTTTAGCTGCTCTTCCTCAACAATAAGAGGTTAGGATTTTATTCTCCTATAATAAACTTAACATTTTTATAAATAAAAAGATATAAACTCTGGTAGAATACTTGTACTTTGTATTTAAGAAACTTTAAAACAATTATTTCTTGAAAAAATAAGATTATTCAAGAAATAGTCTTTGGACTTAGAGTTTCTTACAAATGATTTGGAATAAAAGCAGAAAAATGTAGTGAGTCATTTGGTGGTACTTGGTTTTGCTATCGTCTTGAAATAACTGTAATTTCAACTCTTTGTTTTCTTCTTCCTTCTAGTAAGAGGAAATTGTTTAATTTGTTCTTTTTAGTTATACATGGTGGTAGAATGTATTTTGACATGTTATAAATATATAGAGTATAACTTCCCATTCTTGTGGTTTTACCTGATGTGGAGTTGGGCTGCATATTCATATATGACCATAGGAAAGTTGTGTCTGATTCTTTCTACTGTCTTTCCTTTCCCATCATTCCCTTTTGTCTAATCCAATGAACATCTATTTTCCCCTCCCATCCCCTTATTGTGTATTAGTATCTGCATATCAGAGAGAACATTAGGCCTTTGTGGTCTTTTGGGGGGGAGAGGGGGGATTGGCTTATTTCACTTAGCATGCTAGTCTCCAGTTTCATCCATTTCCTGGCAAATGCCAAAATTTCATTCTTTATGGTTGAGTAATATTTCATTGTGTTTGTATAGCACATTTTCTTTATCCATTCATCTGTTGAAGTGCATCTAGGTTGGTTTCATATCTTAGCTACTGTGAATTGAGTTGATATAAGTATTCATGTGATCATGTCACTACAGTATGTTGATTTTAAGTCCTCTGGATGAGTGCCAAGGAGAGGGATAACTGGGTTAAATTGTGGTACCATTCCAAGTTTTTTGAGGACTCTATAGTACTTTCCAGAGTGGTTGCACCAATTTGCAGTCCACCAGCAATGTATGAGTATCTGTTTCCTCACATCCTTGCCAACATTTCTTGTTCTTGTATTCTTGATAATTGCCATTCTGACTGGACTGAGATGAAATCTTAGTGTAGCTTTGATTTGTGTTTCTCTAATTGCTAGGGATGTTGAAAATTTTTCCATATGATTGTTGACTGATCATATTTCTTCTTTTGTGAAGTGTCTGTTCATTTCCTTTGCCCATTTATTGATTGGGTTATTTGGTTTTTTTGTTGTTGTTTTTTGGGTTTTTTTGTGCTTGGTTTTCTGAGATCTTTATATATCCTTGAGATTAATGCTTTACCTGAGGTGAAAGTGGAAAAGATTTTCTCCCATTCTGTACTCTGCATGTTCTTGATCATTTCCTTTGCTGTGAAGAAGCTTTTTAGTTTGATACTATCCCATTTGTTGATTCTTGATTTTACTTCTTGTACTTTAGAAGTCTTGATGAGTAAGTCGCTGACATGATGGAGATTTCATCCTAATTCTTTTCTAGTAGACACAGAATCCTTTTTTAAAGACTTTTTGTGTTAGATGTTCTCCCATGCCCGTAAACCTAATGCTCATTCTCTCTATTCAGCAACCTAAATTTCATTTTTAAAAGTTGTTTTCTGTATCTTAGGTAAAAGAAAAAAGACGTATAGACAAGGTTATAATAATTGTGCTTCTTAATATATTGTCTCAAAATAATTTTTTGTAGATATTTTTGTTGAGAAAATTTATATCAGCAAATTAAAGTGGGACTATTTTTTCTCTACATGTTATGCCTATAGTTTAGTGCTTCCTAAAAAAACATTTTAAATGACAGGTTTTGAATTTATTTATTAGATTAGTACCCTTATAAGAAGGGATACCAGAGGGTTTGCTTCCTCTCTCTGCTTGTGCCATGTGAGTACATGAAGAAAAGGTGGCTATGTGTAAGCCAGGAAGCAGGCCTTCACCAGGGAACTGAATGAATACATAGATCTTAGACTTCTCAGCCTTCATGACTATGAGTTAAAGTCACTCAGTTTATGGTAGTTATAATAGCCTGACCTGACTAACACACTAGGTTCTTTTTCTTTTTTTCTCACTTACCTGGATTGAAAAGAATCCATCAAAATGAAATGTATATTCCATCATTTCATATATCTGAGTGTTCCTTAATTCAAAGTGTTCTTTATGTCTTTTAAACATTGATATGGTGGTTATATTTGTTGTCTTGATTGTGGTGCCATTTCACAATACACACACCAAGACATCATGTTATGTACCTTAACTATATGCAATTTATATTTGTCAAACATACCAGAAGAAAGTTGAAGAAAGACACATGGATAAAATAATGCATATACCAGTAATTTGATAACTTGATGCTGAAGTTCTTCCCTGTGTCATTAACATTTCTTTTGTGAATAGATCTACTACTAGGATGTGAACTCCTGGATTTGAGGAACCAGTTGGTAGTATGATGCTAATAGTTTAGTATTTATGATACTAATGGTTGTTGAATGGGATGTAGAAAGCATTTAATCCTCATTTTCTTGTATAATCTTAAAGGAAGATTTTCCCAGATAAAACTGCTGTTTATTTATTTATTATTATTTATTTATTTATTCTAATTAGATATTATGACATCAGAATGCATTTTGATTCATTGTACACAAATGCAGCACAACTTTTCATTTCTCTGGTTGTATATGATGTGGCGTCTCACCATATGTGCAGCCATACATGTCCTTAGGGTAATGATGTCCATCTCATTCCACCATCTTTTCTACTCACATTCCCCATCTTCTCCTTCCCCTTTGCCCAATCAAATCCCTGCATTCTTCCCGCACCCACTCTCCATCATAGATCAACATCCGCTTATCAGAGAGAACATTCAGCCTTTGGTTTTTTGGGGATTGGCTTACTTTGCTTAGCATGATATTCTACAACTCCATTCATTTACCTGCAAATGTCATAATTTTTTTCTCTTTTAATGCTGAGTAATATTCCATTGTGTATATATTCCACAGTTTCTTTATCCATCCATCTATTGAAGGGCATCTAGGTTGGTTCCACAGTTCAGCAATTGTGAATTGAGCTGCTATAAACATTGAAGTGGCTCCATCACTGTAGTATGCTGTTTTTAAATCCTTTGAGTATAAATCGAGGAGTGGGATAGCTCAAATGGTGGTTCCATTCCAAGTTTTCTGAGGAATCTCCACACTGCTTTCCAGATAAGTTGTACCAGTTTTGCAGTCCCACCAGCAACATAGCTTTTTCTTTTCTCCTACATCCTCACCAATACCTATTGTTGCTTGTATTCTTAATAACTGCTATTCTGACTAGAGTGAGATGAAATCTTAGTTTAGATTTGCATTTCTCTAATTACTGGAGATGTTGAACATTTTTTCATATATTTATTGATTGATCGTATTTCTTCTTCTGAGAAATGTCTGTTAAGCTCCTTAGCTCATTGGTTGATTGGGTGGGTTGTTTGGGGTTTGATTTTTGTTTCTTTCTTTGTTTTGTTTTGTTTTGTTTTGTTTTTGCAAAACTATTATTTAATGATCAGAATTTATCTATCCAACAAGCTGAACTAAATGAAATTTACCAAAACATATTTGTAGGATGCTGGCATTATTCAAACTGACAAAGAAGGGGGTTAACATTCATTGCCTTCTTAATAACAAGTTTTGTTAATGACTACTAGTCTTAGTATGTAGTATTGATGTATATTTTTAAGACATAATGAATAAGAATATGGGTCTGGAGTTTGTACATATTTGATGTTGACAAATACCACATCTTGCCCACCTCAGATATGTGGCCTTGGACAGCCTCCTGAAACCATGGTTTCCTCATTTGTCACATGGAAATAAAACCAGTATCTACCTCATGGGCTTCTTTTGAGGATTTGTTTATATCTTAAAAACAGAGGCAGCCAACAAGGAATACACAATACCTTCTGGGTATTATTATTGTTGTTTTGTATTTTATTTTATTTTACAAGGCAGACATTTATAGAATGAGTTCTTGTGAATATCCAATGCTAGTTAAAATCTTCTTTGGAGTTATTTGACTAAGGAGACACCCCAAATAAAATATGCTTCCCCTTTGGGGATATGAATCTTATTTCTTGATAGTTCTCATTAAGTGTTTGGGTTTTAAAATCCATATTTTGTAAGCCCCATGTGATGAAGAGTTTGCTTAATCACATTCTGAGCTTTGTGTTTGTTAATATTCTCTCTAAAGCCCTAGCTGAACATGGTTTATTCTCTTGAAGCAGATTTATTAGGTCTATGAAGAACATGTATTGATGCTTGGTAGCATGAATATCTCTTTATTGGAATAATTACTGGAGAGTTAGGAATTGAAAATATTGATTGCATTTATTTAGTTTTTTGATATGGACAAAAATATTAAAAGCCATCAAACACTAGTATTGCCCTTTGACAGCATCATTTAATTCTACCTACAGGGAAAATTGTGACATAAACAAAAGCAGCATGACTTATCTGTCTTCATTAGGCTGCTTTCTACATGGGGGGACATACTCTTCTTTCTTCGAACAATATAAAAACACTAGCTGGACTAATGAAAAAAGGAAAATGTATTATAGATTAGCAAAAAATAATGTAACTGAAAGCAAAAAGCATCCACAAAAAATACTTGACCAAAAACATAGCCCCAAATAGACTTTTTAAGATGGGAAAAATAGCCCCAAATAGACTTTTTAAGATGGGAAATGTCTTTGTTAGTTCTACAATAATGTTATTTCATTATTCCTTAAGGAATTGGAACCTGTGTTGTTCATTAGCCACATATGGCTATTTAAGGTCAAGCTTAAATTAATTAAAATTAAAAAAAATTTAAAAATCAGTTTCTCCATTACACTAGCCCCAATTCAAAGTAGTCACATGTAGCTTAGTAGCTAAGGTGTTGAACAAAGCAGATGTAGCACATTGCTATTATCACAGAAAAACCTTATGGACAGCACTGGGAAAATTCATATATTCCACTTCTCAATCTAATTATAGGTCTTAACTTTCAGAAACCATATTGATATTGATAATGGAAAAGAAACAGCAAAAGATCTTTCTGTGTATTTCCAGCATTTTCTGTATGTATGATTTCAGACCAACAAACAGTTCTATCAGCAACCTTGTACATGTAGTACTACTTATTCAATATATGTAACCTCTTTTAGTGATTCTGTCTGAACCTGAGTTCTAAACTTATATACATTTCATTTGAGGTAGTAATAGAAATTTTGAAGAATTTTTAAATTAGAATTAAAATATCTATGAGATGAATTCTGAAGCTTAAAAACAAGTAATTTAGTTTTTGTCTTGTATTGCCCCTCAAACCCATAGTGTCAGCTCTATCTTCCATTCAAGAAGAACCATAAATCTGCAATTCTGGGCATTAATAAGTAATTCTTATTCTCAGATATTAAAAGGCTACTATTATTAAATTCAAAACCTTAAATTCTCATCTAATGCGTGGCTTCTCTCATCAGGACAGTACCATTTTCCATACCTTAGATGGGAATCACCCAGCCTGCAATGAAAAAGGAGAGAAAAATTGATGTCTACTTTTTTCCATGTTCCACCTCCTCACTCTTTTCTAACTATTATTTCTAGCACCTTCAGAGGCAGTAACAGGGATAAAATGAAAATCAAATTAAAAGAAAAGAAGGAAAAAAATCACAGCTATCTGATGCTGCCATTTTCTGGCATTGGGTCCCAGATATTGGATGCCTACAGTAAGGCTTTACTCTCAAAAGGCATCTTAGTGTTGTTTTTTTAAAATTGTTTTGTTTTTGTCTCTCTCTTTTTTTTTCTGTAGTTGTAGAGGGATGGTATGCCTTTTTTTAATTTATTTTATGTGGTAGTTATTTTTTTTTTTGTAGTTGTAGAGGGATGGTATGCCTTTATTTTATTTATTTTAGCAGTGCCTCACACATACTAGGCAAAGCTCTGCCACTGAGACACAGCCCCAGCTCCAATCTTCGTGATTTTTTGTCCATCCCACACGAGTCCTCAGGCACAGGACATCCCATTTTCTTTACCTCTAATTACTCTTTCCTCAGCTCTTGCTTTGGTGTTGAATGTTGAATGTTGCACAGCCTTTTTTTTATTTCACCTTCCCTCCCATAGATAATCCTCACCTCCTCCTTGTTCTGAGGTGCTGAATTTCATCTATGTAATAGAAATGAGCTCCTTTCACTTTCATAGCTCTCCAATTCATTTAGAATATATAAAGTGCCAGCACATTTGAGGAACTGGAAAAAATGTATTACAATTGTAAACTTTAAAACTGCAAAATCTCAGATTATGCTGGATTTCTAGCTCTCCACCTGTGTTTTTAGCAAATATTTAATTCAACCCAGTCATCTTGAATCTTTTTTCTATGCTAGTGATTTCCACATTTGTATCTAAATCCCAAAATTCTACTCTGAGTCCCAGTTTCATATACCAATTCTCATTCAACATATCTTTTTAACTATCTCAAATTTATTTCAAACAAAATTTTCAACATTAAAATTCTCATGTACTGTCTCCTTCTAACCCATTTTTCTCCTAGATTTTCCATCTCAACAACTAATCCTGCCACACAGCTGATTGTTTAAGCCAATTTTATTTGTTTCCTCCTTCTTTATAATTCCCACCCCTAGTATATAATCCATCTTAAGTCATTAAGTTCTTTAATAAATATCTTGATTTAGCTAACCATGGCAGCACACACTTAGAATCTCAGCAACTTGAGGACAGAAGCAGGAGGATCACAACTTCAAAGCCAGCCTAGGCAACTTAGCAAGACCCTGTCTCAAATAAAGAGTTTGAGAGTGTACTTCAGTGGTACAGTGTCCCAGGGTTCAGTCCTCAGGAGCCCCACACCCCCCAAAATCTTGATTTTTCTCAGCATCTTCTCTGATATCATATTGATTCAAACTACTACCACTTTTCACTTGGTTTATGCAGTTATTTCCCTAGTGGTCTCAATCTTTACCATCTCTATTTGAGAATGTTAAAAATTAGTTATAATCATATTTTTTAAATTTTTCATTAATTTGTAAATTCCATTGGAAGATGATATTTTATTGGTTCTGCTAGTCTGTTTAGTGACATGAGACAAAGACTGTATCTGATTTATTTATCCCTTTACACTATAGAAGACAATGTAAGTGCTCAACATATATTTGTTGAATAAATGAATAAATCCTAGGGTGACCAATGTTTTTTTTTTCTTTTCACCTAGTAATGGACGCAAATCCGTGATTGCTAAAAATTGCAGTTATTACTGAATTAATCTTCCCTAAATTTAATTTTTCCAAACAGGAAAACAAGAGGACTTTAGAAATCAAATATTCATATATATTGTCTTAGCTTAACCACATTTGTAGAAACTATCAAATTTAGAGATTGACCAAAAAGTGACAATAATCCAACTAATTAGTAAAATCTGGATTAGGCTAAAATGACAAGGCTTTGGAGAAATAGTGTAGAATTGACTGAGCACTTTTAGAAACATTTGAGTTTGGAGAACCGATTCTATACAGTGTTCTACTACTACCAAAAATAGCAATTTTAAGCAAAACAAACAAACACCTTGTCTATATTTTAGTCATATCCTGTATCTTTCTGTATCACTGGATTCTCCCCAAGATGAAAACTGAGAAGTGGTTGAGGGGGAACTTTGGCAAACAGGCAGATAGGAAGCAGATAGAATACATTTTAAAAACAAACAAACCCTGAGAATTAAGAAATAGACAAAAGAGCCGGGTGCAGTGGCGCAACCTGTAATCCTACCACTTAGGGAGGCTGAGACAGGAGAATCATGAGTTCAAAGCCAGCCTCAGCAATGGTGAGGCACTAAGTAACTCAGTGAGACCCTGTCTCTACATAAAACACAAAATAGGGCTGGGGATGTGGCTCAGTGGTCCAGTGCCCCTGAGTTCAATCCCTGGTACCAAAAAGAAAAAGAAAAAGAAATAGATAAAAGTATCTTAAGGGCAACAAGAAATTTCTCCTCAGTCCTCTAATGATTCACTTGAATAACTTGACAAATTCAACTTAAATAGAAGGTAGGTTCCAAGACCTCTCATCATGTCAAAGCATCAGGCTTGTAGGGTGGGGGCGCATTTTTGGAGTCCCAACATTGTCCAATGTAGTAGGTGTAGTTAATTAAGTGTTCCTGGGACACTGGGCAGATGCAATAGCCTAGTGCCCACTTTATAGTTAAAGAAAAACCATATGAAAAATTCACCATTGATAATTTACACATTAGGAGAAAGTATTTGCATATGGTTGTGTAGAAGCAACCAAGTAAGAAGTGGTAGATAGGAATGTTCCTCAAAAGAGAATAATGAATTAGGAAAAGGATATATGAAAGGGGAGCCAGACAGGGGAGCAAAGGAGTTAGAGGCCAGAACTATATATTAGGTTTAAGTTTTTCTCCAAGTACATTTTGGGTAGACATATAGATTATGATTTCCCAAGATATGTCCAGAAGTTCATTATTTAAAGAGCAACCAACCATTTTAAAGCAGATGAATAAAAAGCTGAATGATAAAATGAACAAGCAATGGTTGTGCCAGGAATGGCGAATATGTTCCTTGAATGTTATCACTCAATATGTTAGCTACAGCCAGAAAAAAGAAACAAGATTCTGTCTTTGCAAGGAACGTGAATTCCAACTAATTTTGAATGAAATCATTGAAAATATATTCCCCAATTCATAATTTGGTGAACTATGCCATGATTCACAGGAGACATTCGTTCAAGTTTTAGGTTTGGTTATTGTTTTTCAATGGATAAAATGTAATATATATGTGAAATGTATAAAGATATATATGCATTTAAAAATATGCTAATGATAGGAATACATTTGTTTGTTCAAGGTAATTTGAGTTAGTTATAACAAGTACAGGATAGATTATTGGTCACTGGATTTCCTTTATTTACTTGCTCCTGAGAGATATAACACAATTTGGCAAGCTCTGTAGTGTAACATCAGTGATGTTCCAATGAGAAAGATGAGATGGAAGCACCCCAGTCGCCAGCCTTATTCTCAAAGCAAGCTCTGAAACCTTTTGTTTGAAAGGATAGAAATAAATACTCTCTCCTTATTCCAGATATCAACCAACAACAAACAAAAGCCAAATCTTTTCTAAAATCCTCTTAAATGTCTTAGATTAGGACTGTCAACTGAGCCTATTGTTGCTTAGAGATTTAAAGGTTTCAGGGGAGAATCCAAGAGAAGGAACACTTTCTGCTTTAACAGCTTTGACTTGAAAAAAATTATTTTTTCTCAGCTACCTCACAAGCAAGAGGCATCTGTCTGGGGATGAGACAAAGGGTGTCAGAACAGAGCTATCTATCAGAATATGACTTAGGAGAAAAGACTATTCATACTGAGAAAAAGAAAATAATTGAAGTTTGTAGAATGAAGACTGGGGACAAACATTCTATATGCTAACAGGAATAAGGGACTCAATGGGCATATTTGCAAGTGTAAATGTGTTTCACATTCCTTTTATAGGGAATGTGCTGCTTGGTTTGCTTATTTTTATATTTGATTTATTTCGTGACAGCTCAGTGATAATCATTTTAGTGTGTTCTTTTCTATTTTCACATACATGGAGTGCTACTGCCCAAGAAAGTAGAAGGCATGTTCATGCCTCCAGCAGGACTGAGGATCCTCCTGGCAACCACTGCCTGGCCCTGGGTGGGATGGGGCTGGGAGTTGACCACAGGCAATGTTTCCTCCACTGCCTGGTCAGAAGTAATGGCTCCTGCTCACACTGGATTTGATTCTTACATTGTCCCTAAGTCCAACTCCAGTTTCTTGTTCCCAGTATTGTTTTGTATTTAATGGGGATGGGCCATTGATTTGCTGCTAATAAGGCTGTGGATTCCTGGCCCTAGTTCCCTCTTGCTGGTGAAGCTCTCTAATCAGCACACACTGAGAGTTTCCTTTAAAATCTATCTTGCAGAGATTCAAGGGAGAAGGAAGTGAATAAAGTGAGATGATAAGAGTTCTGGTAAATAAAGATTCCATCACAGCAAACTAAAATTCCATGTTCTTATTTCCCAACTATGTGCCTCATGTTTCATGGGAACTCTCATCCTTCCATTCCCAAAACCCTGTTTTTAAACATAATGAAATATTTTAATGGACATCTGAAATCATAATTTTTATTTTGGTTTCAGGATATTCTTTATGTAAGACCTAATGGTGAATGATAAGAGCCAAATAAATATTTAATAATTTCCAACGAAATTATTTATTTAGAGCTCATCTAGGTATGAACTCTTCAGAAATTATACATATTCAAAGTCAGTGGAAAATTTGTTGTCCTCTTCCCTTTAGCCTCTATCACTTCCTTTTTTTTTTTGTCACTTCTTATTTTGTTGCCTAGTTTCAATTCAAATTCTATCAAATTGAGAATTCTACCTTAAGAGTTCTATTATTTCTAGATAAAAACTACAGAAACAAATTACACATAAGCTTAAGTACCTAAAAAGAAAAACATTGTTTGGGAGCAAATGAAGAGATACAAAACATATAAACATATTTCCAGTTAGCATATATAAAAGGTCGAATTTTATCACTGTTTATTCAAGGAAAATTCTTGTATTGAAAATCTTCAGAGTTGCTCCTAGCATAATCAGCATGACCTCTATTGGAATTTCTGCTGGTTTCAAATAAAACAATTGTGAAAATACCAGCTGCCTCTGATAGCATTAATTTATGAAAATGTCACTCTCTGACCTTGGCAAGTTGCAGTTCAGCTTTTCAATGAACATCTAGTTAACATCTAGTTCTTAGAACTTCAAACTCATGTTGTCACTAGAGACCCATCAACCTGCATTTTTGTCCTGTGTTCTGGATCTGACATATGGTTCCGTGTGTCCTATTCAGGGAAGATACATGCCAAAGAAGCCAACTTTTTTCAACTAAATGAAGATTTTCTTTAAATACACAATGCTCATCTAATCAATTCCTCTTTTTCTTTAAGTCACTGCTTATGGAAAAAATAAATTTAGTAAATCCAATGGAAATACCCAGGTTTCCCTCATATCTGTTAAAATAAACTGGCTTTGTCTTGAACAGAACTCATAGCCTGTACTCGAGATATTCACAGAACTCAGGGGAAACTGACTTTCAAATAAGGCTGTGATGTAGGTAGTAACACAGATAGCACTGAATATGACTTTGAGCGGGGACAGGGTTATTTAAGCAGGGACATTGTCACATTGGTGCATGTGTTTCATTTAGATTCTGGTCTCAGGCATCGGATGCTACTGGGTCTTCCTCCCTGGGTATCTGGAGGCAGAACACAAACTACATACAATGTGTACTTATAAATGAGCTTCTCAGAGCTCACTGAGGGAGTGCTCATATTTCACTGGAGCCTCAGCTAAATTCTTTTTTCTCATGTTTCATGCACAGTACCTACTGGTCTTATTTAATATTCCAAACTAATTAATGTTATTTATAGTATGGCAGTAGTAGTACATATTATATAGTCTGAGCACTGAGAAAGTCATTAAATATAAAATCTCAGAATATATACGAAAACATATATTGACATATACTTTAAACAAAATTTTCACAAAATAATGCTTAGGCTTCTATATATGATATATTTTGTTTTATATGTCCTATTTAATCAAGAA
This sequence comes from Geosciurus inauris, assembly GCA_004024805.1. Taxonomy (NCBI): domain Eukaryota; kingdom Metazoa; phylum Chordata; class Mammalia; order Rodentia; family Sciuridae; genus Geosciurus; species Geosciurus inauris. Next base: position 35,993 of record PVHX01007982.1, read on the forward strand.
AAATATTTTCAGTTATTTTCTACCAATACATTGCAACCCACAGTTACAAAGATATTATAATAGGTATATAAAGATGTAACTAGTGGCGAACATGGTTTCAAAATCTAAAACACAAAACATTTTAATAAAAATGTTGTTAAAAATTACTTCTCTTCTTGTAGTTTCCATTGAATATAGGAATAGTTACTTTAATAAATACATTTTGGGTAGAAAAATGTTCATTTTTTAAGTTCTTTTTCCCTTTGGTTAAGTTTTGTTTGAAATTTTTAAAAAATTTTTTTTTGTGGTTGATGGAGTTTTATTTTATTCATTTATTATTTATATATGGTGCTGAGGCTTGAACCCAGTGTCTCACACGTGCCAGGCAAGTGCTCTACCACTGAGCTACAGCCCCAGCCCCAAGTTTTATTTGAAATTTTTAAAGAGGCTCAAAAGGTGATGATTTGAAAATCTTTTAGATTAAAAGATATGATAAAGAGGCTAGCACTTGAAAATACCCGAATAAAAGAACAGTGCTGTCTTATAATTTCAATGAATTTTCAGCTAATTTCTTTTGTGGTTTGCTGCTTGTTTTTATGTTGCCTGAAATTACAGATTTTAACTGTGCAAAGTATATGGAAAAATTCCTACACAGACCATCCACAGAAATCCCAAATGAGAGTGAACCATTATATAGAAAGGCCTCAAAAAGCATTTTGTAAGAAGATCAAACAGACTCAAGGAAGATTAAGTAATTGGATTAAAAGCCTAAAGCTGGTTAGCAGAGAATGGTGCCTGGAATCCATGTGTCCTGATCCATAGTGTGTTTTGTTTCTATTACACCAGCATTCCCCAGTCTTGTCTGATCTTCAGAATTATTTAGGATACTTAGTAAAAATAAAAATTTTCTAAACACTGTTCCTAGAGATTGTGATTTGTTAAATCTCAGAGGAGACCAAAGAGTGCCCATTTTTAACAAGCATCATGCTTGATTTTTACAACCAGGTAAGTTTGGGAATCTATGCTTCTATGCTTCTAATAAATTTATTGACTGGACTATTTGTTTCTGGTATAGTAGAGACCATTTGTCACTAAAGGTAAACAGGTAAAGTGCAACATTTTCTTACTATGTCTTGTGTATGTAAAAACAAATCTTTAATGTCTTAAATAAGACATTTGTTTTGCTCATTTAGAAATTAGTAAGGATGTTATAATCATAGAACACAATTTTGTTTTGCATTCTTCTTCAAAGAACTGATTCAAAGACTGTGAGGACAATTCATTTAACAGCCTTTAATACCCCTTTCCCTCTTCACTTTGATAACTTTTACAGTCTCTTCTTCACCCCCTAGGTTACATCTGGAACTTTGCAATCATCTGGAATTGAAACATAAACTGCTCTTTCTGTCTCTGAGTACTAATGCCCATCCCTTCAGATGCCATCTGCTTTTTGCATATGTATTATTCCCTGAGAACTCCAATTTCCCAACTTCCACTTTAAAATTTTTCTGCCTGAACATCCCTGCATTATAATCTAGACCCATTGGCCTGTGCTCATACCCTTGAGCTTAGAAGCTCTCTTTTATACCTTGCCTATTCTTCTGCTAGCTTTCACATGGCTTCTTCAAATGTCAGATCCTAGCTTCAGTCTTGACAACTGAGACATTTTTTATGACTACCAACGGGCAGTAGTTGACTACTTCCTCCACTAATTATCTTCTTAGCACTCTCCTGATGTCCCCATTTAATAATCTATATTTATTTCAAGTGCATACTTATTTACTTGGGCTGCACAAGACTAAGTTCTGTAAGAGCAAGGGCCATGCTGTGTTTACCATTCTATTTCTAGTTCTTAACGTCTGTGTCCTAATAGTTACTCTCTTCAAGCTGGACATACACTTCTCATACTAACCTGTAACTTTTCCAGCACTCTTTCTCTTAGTGAAAGGAACCACTGATTACCCAAATATCCAAAACAGAACAGTGTATTAGTCCTCTAATGAATAAATCTAAGAGACCTATCAATGGATTCCTTTAAGAAATTTTCAATGGTATTTTCTTCCAGTCTCTTTCTTTCCCTCCCCTCCTTCCTTTCCTTCTTTTTTTCTTCAAATATGTATAAAGTGCTCCCTGTGTGCTAGGCACAATTCTATGCACGTAGGACCAAACAATGACCAAGAGACCAAACCCTTACCTTTAAGGAGCTTACCCTCTGTACCTCCCACTGTTTAAAGTTCTATTTCTTACTGGGATTATTCTGGCAGTCTCTTATGTCACAGACCTTTGCTGGTCTTCCCACCACTGGTTTCATAGGTCTCAACCCCACTCCTCAAATTACTCTACTATATTTGAAGGCCTCTTCTGTGCCGCATGATCTGAGTAATTTTCCTTTCCATTCCTGAGTGCAATGCAGCTGTGTTTGTGCTGTTTATCTGGTGTTCGTGTTGTCTGGTGCTGTATCCTTTCCAGGTATCTCTGTCATCAGGCTCCTAATACATATTTCACATCACAAACAGCTCCTGGGTAGCAGTGCTTCTCTCAGCTCTGCAACAAGGTTCATTTGTTGCTTCCACCAGGTCCATCTTTCCTCTCACCTTTGTCTGGCTAACTCCTATCCCCAATGCACAATTTGGCTCATATTTCACCTTTGTCCGCTCTGCCCTCTGATTGGGTCTTTTTTTTTACTTACTTTTATATCATGAAACATTTCTCTCTTTCAAAATATTGATCAAACTGTACTATAATTGTCATTTAATTACTTCTATTAGATTATGAATTCATTGAGATACCAAATTTGAAAATCCTCTTAGCCTCCAATAAAATGGAAGCAAATGAAAGATTATGTTCCAATTTGAAGTTTTAAAATTTTTGTTAGATTCCTGGGATTAACAATCCTAGGTCCCAAAATTGTAATGTTTTTTGCAGAGTGATAGTAATGATAATTACTAGCAGGAAAGAATAGTGCTTTTCTTGGTTCATATTTTCTTCTGAGGCAAATTTGGATATTGAATACATTGTGTTCTTACCCAAGGAAAATTCAACCTGATCAGTGTACTTGGGCATGCCTTATGGAGTTATAAAAACACTAATTTAGGCTCTATTTAGTCACCACTCCTGGGATTAGGATTCTAGCCAAAGATGTCCTTCTTGGGGGCTAGATTTTGTACAGGATTTGTCAAAGCTGAGCTTCGTGAGATAAAGTGAACCTATGTTCCAGGGCAGGTAGCCTTAGACAGTACACTAAATTAAAAGACAGAAAGTATTTAGGAATTGGACAGTGGCAAAGAGTCAGGATCTGAAGCAGGGGAGCCTTCCTAAAGCAGAATATAGAGGATTTCTTGGACAAAAAGTGTGGGCAGGACCAGTATTTTAAATGGGAGTTGTTAAGAATGTTAAGCAGGCTGTTTAGCTACTTTGTATCCATACAACTATAATACCTTGGAAAATGAAGAAATCTTACAATTACATTATAAGAGGAATGGTTAAGATTGGATATTTAAAAACAAAATTGCTCAAGCCTATGCTGAAAGAACAATATGTAATGGATTTAGTGTAGTGGTTCCAGAGGGCAAATACAAGATTAGCGTATGAAATCAGACTAACAAAAATTAAAGAATTTTCTCATAGTTCGGAATGTTTAGCAATGGAATGGTAGAATGAACTGCCTTGTAAGTGGGTGAAAGTGCTAAAGTACAAGCTGATTATCCATCCACGAGGGATGTTGCACATAGATTTCTGCTCTGAGTTGGATGAATGTTCATATTTTCCTTGTAACTGAAGTCCACAATTGACATTGTTTTCTTCCCAATTTAGTCTCACTTTTGACAGCAAAATTCCTGATCTCCAAGTATCATCTAAAGAATCATCTACTAGTAATAGATGGATCCCAGCCACTTGATTGCTGACACTTGAAAGGAAATGGTGTGTGTTAGAAAATACTTGTTAGAAACAAGACAACATCTAAGATGAGAAATGCAGAGGAAAAGAATCAGATGGTCATAAATAAAATACTCTGTTTATCAGCTAGGCAAAGCTAAATTTAAAATGTCTCAGGATGTTTAACCTCTGTAGTTTATTTTAAAATATTATATTTATTTTATTGGCAATTCAAATCATTTTCACCTATCCAAAACATATTGTGCAGTGACTCATCAGACATCTGTAGCAAGCAAATATACACAGTGTATTTTTAGAGTAGGAAAATATGTGTGTGTGCATTTATAGTACAAGAAAAATTAAACCTGATCTGATAGAAGTGAATTCTTCAGTCCTGACCACTCCTATACCATTTTCATCTTTAAAACCTACATTTCCATTCTATAATTTTCGGATCATCTCCCACCTTCAAATTCTAGACTTAATGGAAAATTGTCCTTTCTCCTGTATTAGTATTTCCTAGAGAATTTCCTCTGCAATGAATATTGAATGTTACTAATTCCTATTTATAGCTTTAATAGTTATGCATTGATGGAAAAAACGCAGGTACCCTTGATATATCCACCTCAGGGGTTCATCTAGGAGATATTCTATTGATGTAAAAGAATCAAATTAATTTCTGCTAAAGATGAGAAAGTAGTAAGAAGACTCAAATAGTATGTGGATAATAAAATGGCTTGTTGTATCACAAATATTTGCTGTATATTTTTTCCACTTATTTCTTTTAATGGTTGTCCTCTGCTTCACATATAACTCAAATTTTGATGTCCATACTCTCTTGTGAATTAACAGAAAAATAAAATGAAGAGGACTCATAATATTTTTTGTAAAGAAAATTAGAAGTAGAGTTATCATTCATGAATTTTGATTTGTATTAGTATTCACGGTTATTTGGATAACTAGAAAGTTTTTTCTTTGTTTGTTTGTTTTAGATAAACAGATTTCCTGGGACAACTTCTCAGGGTCTTAATCACTGATTTGGAAAAATGAGGTAGAATAGAGAAAACTGAAGACTTCCTAGATCAAACAGTAACATTTTCATTCTTCCATTTAAAATACCAGCGATTTCTAACCTATCAACATCTGCTGAATCTGGCCTTGTATAGTCTTCAAAAAATAGTCTATGTTTCATTTATTTTCAAAATACTTTCTATTTCAGCAGGTTTATATGAAGTAAAACATTTACTATAAATAGATAAATTTCATGAAGTAGCTGCTTTGACAGAGTCTTGAATGAATAATCAGAGTAAAACATTGTAAAATTATAGTCAAATATTCTTTTAAAAATATACTAAAATTTAAAGCCCAGTTTTACTCTTCAAATTGCACAATATCCCAGTCATCTTGTTTAGAGTATGGGGGTCCTACAGAACAGTTAGAGACACAAATAGAGTCTGGGCTAAAATCAGCCAGAAGAGTCTCAGGAAGAATAGGTCTAGTGTAAAAGTAAGACCAGCATGACCAAGGTAGATTACTGTGAAAGTGGCACACAGACTGGATATCATGTGGCTGCCAAGGTGGTACCAATACTGATCAAAGGTACTCAGAGAAATACAGAATGGGAGAACCAGAAACTCATGATTCATCTCAAACATGAGATCAGAAGATGAAGCAAAAGCCAACTCGAGAAAGAAGTAACAGGAAAGTGATGATAAGCACCTGCCAGAATATTTGCATAAATCTAAGCCAAACACATGTATGTTTGCCTAATTCTTGAAGCCAGGAAAGAGATAAAACTCAGGCAGCAAGTCACATGGTGTTTTACTTTGATCTGAATGTAAGTTGTCATTGCAATCAATATATAAAAATAGTCATTATCATCAGTTTATATGTGCATAGATACTTAGGACTGGGTACTTCATGTGAAGCTATAGAAATGAATATAGAAAATATTGATATGTATCGATTTTCAGGATGTATTTCAAGTGTAGGAAGCAGTGAAAAGGAACACTTACAGTAAGAAAATATGAATGTATATGCAAATTTGTGCAAAAAATAGTTTAGGTAGAAAAATTTAGAAATGAAAGAAATGGGTAACATATAGAGAAGATAAAAATGGAGTAGAAAGAATAAGGAAAAGGGAGTGGGTTAGAAGAAATAAGGGAGGGAGAGATACTTCTCTGGGTACATCTTTTATGTATAGTGTTGCAACAAGTACTTCCCAGTCCTATTCACTGAGATGGCTTAATAGTAATAGGATCTTGGTACCTATGAAGACACTTGGTGCCTAGATTATGGTTCTTAGTTGCAATCCTCAATAAAAACAAACAGGAATTCTTAAACAAATGGATGATTCCAGGGCTAGGAAATTGATGGGCAGGTACAAGACAAGTCCAGAATAATTTAGATTACTAAAATGTTAGGAAGTGAAGAAAAATTTGAAAACAGAGAGTCACAAAAGTTGACTTAAAGGAGCTGCCTACAAAATACTTAATTCCAGAGGAAAAATTAAAATTTTAGAATCAGGACACCTAGAAAAAATCACCAAGTTAATATCATCAGCAGTAAGACATTATTACCATCATTTACCTGTTAATGACACATTCAAAGGGCATGGATTCATTTCTGAGTATTTTTGTTACACATGAATAAAATTGTGTCTCATGACCTGTAATTTATTTCTTTAAGATTCTATCAAACAAGATAGTTTCAGAATTGCTAATCCATATGGCAGTGAAACTAACATTTACTAACTGGACTGTACTACTGTGGGTAATTCTTTTTCTTTGTATCTTTCCAGTATTTGGGAAATTACTCTTAATCTGAGAAAATATTCTCAAATTTAGGACATTTTGAAAGCTAAATGAGCAGTCTTTGAATGTGTCAGGGTCATGCAAGACAAAGAAAAACTGAGAAATCCATCACAGGTCGTAAGATAATGAAAATACCTGACCACTAAAAAAATGTGTGGTCAGGAGTTGGATTCTGGGTCAGAAGAAGGATGCAAATGAGAAAATTTGAAAAATACTAATAAAAGGTCCAGATTAGTTAACAGCATTATCTCAATATTAGTTTCTTGTTTTATATAATTATATTTTTTCAAAATATTTTTACTAGAGGAAACTTCATGAGGAGTACCCAAGCACCCAGCTTAATGTTGCAATATTTTAACATCTAAAATTATTTTTTAAATGAAGAAAAAAGATAATGGATATAAAAAAATAGCACTTGAGAAGTACAACAGAAAAACTATTTGTTTTAAACATAATATTAAATCAAACTTTTCCAATCATCAATCACTCATCATCATAGCAGGAGCTTTATTACATTATCCCTTAATTTGGCCAAGTCCTTAATTTATCCAGTGTTTTCCTGAATTCTATAATTATTTATCTGACAATTTTATCAACATGGAAACAAAATTTCCATTGGAGTAATTTTCATCTTTATTAGACTTTTTAGACACAATATTCCACAGAATGTATCTGGGAGACTAAATAATGTGAATTTGCTTGAAGTTTCTATTTAGTGAGGATACTGACTGGTTAGATGTTTTCTGAATTTATTGCAAGACTTTGCCATAGGAACTGTTATTTTTGACCAAATGATAGTCCCTCCCCCTCTCCTTTCTTCTTCCCAGAAAGAGGACTGACAGAGATAATCTGATCAACTAAGTGGACCCTGACTATCATCAGGGTGACAGGCTTTACACCTATTTTTCTTATATGTCTCAGATTATAGCTTCCAAGGCTATGTAAGCAGACTTAACCTACTACCTACATAAAGATGCTGACCATCTTCCAGGATGTTATAAACACAACAGTCACAAGCCAGACACCATCTTTCCAGATATAGCAACTACCTTGATTTCATTAATGACATTGATCATTGGTATAATGCAGAAATGCATTCCTTGAAAATCACTCTGCAGAATGATGGTTTTAAGGGATTTAAATGATGTTTACTCAAGATAGAGGAAGAGAGCTTTCATTTGTAAATCTATCTGTAAGAAAAGACAACATAGCCAGGTATTTGACTATTATAAAAATGAAAACAATATAAAATGTAAATGTTCAACTTTGATATTTAATTTTTAATTCAAATACCTAAATTCAGATCTATTTCTGAAGATTATATCTGATTTCATTAAACAAAGTATTGGTTAAGTTTAGGGGATATGTAAATAAAATTTTTTCTTTATCACATGAAGCCTCAAAATCCCCTCAGGATAATCAAAATCCTGATTGTCTTCAAATTGTATTATATGTTTTCAAAAAGAAGGAAAAAGTAGACAGCATGTTATAAACTGATTTGGTCACATCAATAATTAATACTTCTTTTTTTTCTCAGAATATCTTAAGGACTAGTATCTTCTGGAACATATTCTGAGAAATGTATATTAAGTAACAGCAAATCAATCACTAAGTAATCTTCAAGTATAATATATAGAAAAGTGTTTGTGTTTATAGTTGTGCTGAGGAAGTAAGGTTTACTCCTGGACATCAATAAGAGATCAAATAATTGCAGTCTATCGAGATGTCAAATAGAATGATTCAGACAATCATCTCCCCAGGAAAAATTGACATGATGTAGAATCAGTAGTGGAGGCAAAAGAGGAAATTGGAGCCAGGCTTAAATGTGTAAGTACCTTTTGCATACTCGACAACAGACTTGAATATAGAGTACTCCACACAGAGTAGGTGTTTATTAAATGCTTGTTAATTAACCAACTAGCCTAAACTGTATAGCCCTCAGAGGAAGCATGGCTTGGCTCAGTCTGGAGAAGTCGCTAGTAAACTTCGCAACTGGCAGTGATGCAGTAGAAGAGCCTTGGCAAGAAATTCATTAGCGCCACTTTGAAGAGATGGCCCAAGTACTTTCTCCAGCAACCTGCAGTGAGATATTTCAGTATGTTATGCTTATCCTGGAATACTTCCTTCAGAAATAAGAACTTGGGTGGAGTTGTAGATGCTTGAGGGAATAGCCCATTGTCTCTGTCTGTCTCTAAGAGCATGTATAAATATCTTCCTCCTAACAAAGAAAAAGCCCATTAAGTTATGACTGTGTCATCGCTCCTTCCACCTACCTCCCACTCCATCAAAAACGGTGGTTGAGCAGGTCATACAAACAAGGCACTAGGACAGATATTAGAAGAGGCAGAAATGTTTTTACCAATTTATTTGGAAAGAGAAAGGGCCAATGCATATTTTTTAAAAAACTTTCTTCAGCATATGGTTCATATCCTACCCAGCTCTGCCTTCCATTGCCATATACTACCATAGTGTGTACTCAATAAATATCTTTACCCTTAATTACCCAAGACATTTTAAATCCTATGTACAGGAAAGGCATAATATTACCAGTTCACAAATGATTAACTAGCTTGAAAGAAACTTTGGGCATTCTGTATACATGGCAGAAGAAATATATACTCATAGGAGTTTCTACTTTTGTAGAAAGAAATATAAACTGTAAAGCATAGATAATCGTAAAGCATAGATAAGTTGGTCAGATTTTCATTACTACAACAAATACCTGAGATAATTGGTTTTAAAAGAGAAAAGATCTATATTGGTTCATGATTTCAGAGCCTTCAGTTTATGATTGGTTGGCCCAGTTGCTTTGGACTAGTGGTCAGGTAGCACAACATGGATAAAGTGCATGGCAGAACAAAACTATGACCAGGAGCAAAGAAGGAGGAAGTGGAAGGGGCTGGGATCCCAATAGCCCCTGTGTGGGTACATCTTCAGTGATCCCGCACTATGCTGTACCACTTAAATACTCCACCATTTCCCAATACAGAATGGGGGACCAAGCCTTTAACCCATGGGCCTCTAGGGGACATTCTAGATCCAAATTATAATAGCATAGAAGATGGGAAGTGGTAGTCTGAGGTTGAAACTATTATATTGTCTTTTACAGTTCTGGAGGAATTAAGAGACAGGGTAGCTTTAGCTTGTGTTAACTAATGTATGCAATAGTCCCCCTTGTCTGTACAGTCACTTTCCATGATTTCTGCTACTTACAGTTAACTGCAGTCTGAAAGTACTACATGGAAAATTATAGAAATAAATAATTCATAAGTTTAACATTTAATATAAGATACTGTTATAATTCTTCTATTTTGTTATTTATTATTATTCATTTCTTACTATGCCTAATTTAGATATTAAACTTTACCACATATAAGTCTGTTTATGAAAAATATAGAGTATACAGTATTCAGTATAACCTGTAGTTTTGGGCATTCACTCAGAGTCTTGAAATGTGTCCCCTGTAGTCAAAGAGGGTCTACTGTATATGATACATATGGTAAAATTATAAAAGCAGAATTCATATGTTATGCCCTATATATTCCAAAGCTATAAAGGAATGAAAACAAGCAATGACATACACTTGATCAATTCCTTAAATAAGAAAAACTGTAAGAAATAAACAAATTACAACTAGAAAATATTTTTAAAGAAGGTGATGGATCCCAGCATTTTAGGAGGCTGAGACAGGAGAATTGCAAGTTCAAAGCCAGCCTCAAAAATGGCGAGGCACTAAGCAACTCAGTGAGACTCTGTCTCTACATAAAACACAAAATAGGGCTGGAGATGTGGCTCAGTGGTGGAGTGCCCCTGAGTTCAATCCTCGGTACCAAAAAAAAAAAAAAAAAGAAGATGATGATAGGTATGAGTAAGCATACATCGGTAATCATAATAGATGGACATTGCTTACTTTGTCTTTAAAAACAGAGATTTTAAAATGGGTTGGAAAGAAAACCCAGCTTATACTTTTATATCAGAAAGGGTTTTAACAAAATACATTTGTTAGTACAGAAAAGTTAAAACAAAGAGATTAAATCTATTAGCATCTGTGCATGTGCACAAATGCAAACATTAGCATATAATTTTAGTGAAATATTTAGTCAAAGAACAACCCTGAATCATGTTACTGTCATATGAAATAGACTTAGTGAAAGCACAAATAAACACACACACACATTCACACAAACACACTACTATTAATTGATGATGAAATGACAAAGAAAACTCATAAGAAACATTAACACTCATGACTCTGTATGTGCCTGTCAGCATGGCTTTTTCATGTATGTCTTAGTCCACTTGTGCTGCTCTAACATTGTGCTGCTCTAACAGAGTACCTAAGACTAAGTAATTTTTAAATAGCAAAAATTTACTTCTCACAGTTCTGGAAGTTGAAAAATTCATCAGGTTTTCAGTACTGTTGATAACTGATGAAGGATCACTCTGCTTCTAAGATGGTCCCTTGCTGCTGCACCTTCCACAGGGGACAAATACTGTGTCCTCATGACAGAAGGAAAATAAAAGGTCAAGAAGCTTTCTGAGTCCCCTTTTAATAAGGTTTCAACCCCACTCATGAGGGCAGAGCCCACTCACTTCCAAAAAGATCCTACCTCTTAATATGATCATTTGGGGGTTTAAGTTCCAATGTATGACTATTTTGAGGGAGACACACATTCAAACCATAGAAATATACATAGAAAAAGAGATTAAAAGGTGAATTGACAAATTTCTAAAGTTATTAGGGAATTTTCACAGCTCTCAGGGCTAGAAGGTTAAGTATTCAATCTTTTTCAAAGAACTCACATTGTTCAAACTACTGTAGTCAGAAATGAAATTTGAGCTGGATATTGAAGTTTACATAAATGAACAGGGTAGAAAAGACATTCTGGATAGCAGACTTGCAAAATGGTTTCAGAAATCAAGATCTAAGCCTGAAGGATATAATTATGCCATGTGCTGATATTTAAAATAGTTCTGTTTTTCCTAAATAATCCCATTTTTTTTCTGGGTACTTTTGATAAGATAGGAAAGTAGCCTGCATTAAAAATTCAATATTGTGCCTGGCACAGTAGCACATGTCTGTAATCCTAGCAGCTTTGGAAGCTAAGGCAGAAGGATCCTGAGTTCAAAGCCAGCCTCAAAAAAAGCGAGGCACTAAGCAACTCATTGAGACCCTGTCTCTAAATAAAAATACAAAATAGGGCTGGGATGTGTTTCAGTGGTTGAGTGTCCCTGAGTTCAATCTCCATTATCCCCCCCAAAATATTCAATATTGCCATAAGCTGCCACAAATCTTATGAAAAGATCCATTTCAGTTTACAAGTGACAAGGAATTTTTTTTAAAGTTATTTTTGATATACGTCTTTAATAGCAGATTTTTATGAGTCTTGTATTTGTATATATAAACAAATGAAAAGTTAAAATCTTCATATATTGGCTGTATTTTTCAAAATGCAAAATTTTTAGAAGGTCAAAATTATCTTCTTTAAACTTGAATTCCTATCTCAGGTACCTAATGCAGATGTAAATTCATAATAATTACATTTGATTGCATTAAACTGGGGATGGGTAATATAATTTTCTTTGATCCTTTTTAAAACTGCAGCATTTATTGAGATGTCTGAGTAACTTTTGATGTATCCAGTATTGTACATTTGAATGTTATTAAATATTTGTGAATAAATTATTCTAGAACATGTCTTCTAATAAAATTTAGATCTTTAGTTATGAAAACCACATCTGTTGAAATTAGGATTTTTCATCAAAATTTAGGACTCAGTACTATAACTATTCTTATTTGTTTATTGTTTAGATCTGTTTATGAGAACGAGGACCTGATTAGTTTTATTTGATGATTTATCCTAACAGCTTTGATACAAATTAAATAAATACCATTTTGATGTATGAATGAATGAACAAGCTAAGAAGTAAATAAATAATTGTACAATTTATACCAGGAAAACATTTCTATTGAGAAATGGAAAGACACCTGAGGTTTTTAAGAGGTCTTTGGTTAAGCCCCTGATCATCACTGGCAGTTTTTTTTAGAATATCCTAAAAGTTCTCCTACACCGAGAATAGGTGTTATTTCTACAAAAACCAAAATATAGTCCACATCTTCCAAAGGCAGAAGTAGAATCTGGCCATATCTAGGCCTGAACCCAGAACTGCAGTATGGTTTTTAATTCTGTCAGTCTCTAAAGCATTGTCTAGGACTGTACACAGTATTTTTTTTTTTTTTCTGGGTACTATTAGCCTAGAGATCAGAGAACTTCTCTATAATGTTCTTTTTTTTTTTTTTTTTTTTTAAACTCCAGCTTTGAGATCGTCTTAGAAACTGTATTTTGATTCAAATTCTGGCCTCCTTAGAGTATCACTTACTGTTCAGAGCCTGCAGCATCACCTCAAAATCAAGGTAACACCCCCTTCATGTTCAGTGCTTTCAATTTATCCTCTCCTAACACTCTTCTGCATACACGTTATATCCCTAGCACCAGAAGAGCTCAAAATTCTCTTATTTTGGAAAGGAGTAAAGGAGGGAGGGAGGGAAATTGGGAAGGAAAAAAGAGAGGAAAAGAATGGAAAGAAGGGAGGGAAGGAGGAGGGAAGGAGGAAGGACTTCAGAAAATCAATGCTTATTTCTTTGAATGAAGCACTATAATCACCCAGAATTATCCATTTAAATCAAAATAACACAAAGAATGCTCAAGACCATTATCTTATTGTTTGAAAGAACTGGCCAATCATATAGCTTTCCTTTAAGGAGGAAAGGAGCTAACAGGGATGGGTTACTGGGCTTGTAGGAAGTAAAGGATCTTAGGATAGAAACAAGAGGTGCACAGAAAGAGAAGAGGACTTCAGAACTATCACATATCTTATACATTCCCCTCTGAATTTGTATATGGAAAGAATTTTAATGTACTTTGGAGCCTTTAGAAGATTCTAGCATATCTGTCTAGCTCTAGTCTATTCCAAGCAAAGTTTGCAGATCAAAAGCACAATGTTTAATGTTATTTGGAGCAGAGAAAGATAGACCTTTAATGGTTCTATTTGTGATAATGATCTGAAAAACAGAAACAATATTTTATAGTGTTTGTATTTTTATCAAGTCTCACTAAAGGTTGCAAGCCAAATAGTATAAAAAATTTTAAATGTATTCTTTCTGTCCTGAATACATAAAACTCCAGTTTGCTAATGACAATGAATTTATCTTTTACCACATAAAATGTGACTTTTCATAACTGCAAAAAATGTACCCATCATTTAAAATTAAAATGAGAAATCTATATCTGGGCAATAAATATAATAAACATGTTTAAATGTAAATGGAAAACGCAAACCTCAGACAATGAGCCTACAGGAACATTGTGATATTTAGACATTTGTCAGACAGTCTTTTTCTGTTGTGACAGCCAAATGAATGTTATATATAGAGGGACTCTCACAGCAAGATAGACATTCTTGCCTGGTTTCCTTTACTATGAATACAACTGTAAGACATTTCAATGAGTGGGATGCATCCACGGGTGCAGAGAGTTGGAAAACATTCAGACATAAAGTACCAAAACAGTCAAGTGCTTGCAAATCCAATATGTTCATCCGTAATGATTCATTCTCTATTTAAAACACACTTTTTGAAGTCTAGGACAATCCAACCCGTACAGTTAACAAAAGCCTTTTGCTTTGACCTTCTCACAGATGCGCTTAAAAAGAAGGAATACAGAGTCTAAACTTTAACAATTTACAGTTCTAAAAGGTGTTTTTGTTCTGGTGCTTCTGTGTGAGACAAAAATTAACTACAGTCATCATATCTTTACATCTTCCGTAGCTTTTGTTCTGATTCTTTTTATTCCTTTTTTGTATAAAGTTATAAAATTTTTTAAAAGCAGCTATGTAACTTCCTACATAAAAATACAGTGATTCCCAGAATCTTGGCTTTAATTTGATTAATATTCTCAGCATGGGTTCTGTTATATTCAGCTGGAAATTCTTTGAGATCTTTGGATGTGACAAATGTGGGTGAATTTTAAATTTTTGAAACCAAACAACGATATGGTTGATGGTTCATCATTTACTGCAAAATGTTGATAAGTATCCCCTTCACAACTTTTAGGAAGGTTAGGTCATAAACATGTGGACCCTCTTCCATACTATGCCCATGCTCCGCTTCTGAGAATAGCTGGTTTGAATTACTCTACCCTAAGAGAAGCATGTTTAGCTTTTACATATGCTTTCACTTTTGACTATATCTAGTGAGAAAATTGAAAGAGAGAATATTTTTGAGCTGTTCAGAGTAAGCATTTAGAAAGAAAAAGAAACATAAGAGGAAAATGAGGAATATTAACACTCTAGCAATATTCATTTGGTTAGCACTGTCCTGGAAAAAATTTTAATATGATAAGCAACTACTGGAGGTCC
The DNA here is from genome assembly GCA_004024805.1 of Geosciurus inauris. NCBI lineage: Eukaryota > Metazoa > Chordata > Mammalia > Rodentia > Sciuridae > Geosciurus > Geosciurus inauris. The sequence continues at coordinate 51,079 of PVHX01007982.1, forward strand.
TATAAAATGTACGAAGAAAATATTGTAATGAAACCTGGACAGTGTTTTAGTTTTGGGACTTTATTGAATTTATGAACATATTATATGTGGCAAATATCACGTGAAAATTTCTTTTGGATATGACCACACAAACTAAACCAATTAAGAAAAATGTGGGCAGAATGAGAAGACTGCAATTATTTTTGAATTGAAAAATTTCGATGATTTTTTAATAAAAGAACAGAGTGTTCACAACAAACTCCTTTCAAAGCATTTGGGGACTTAGAAAATGGAAACGTATTATTTCCAATATTCTAATCAGAGTAAGGTCCTTACATAGCATTGTATGCAACTTTTTATAACCTTCACATTTTTTAACGATAAATTTTAAAAGTTAGTTCTCAAAAGATATATGAATGCAAATACATTTCCAGTTTCTGTAACTATGTATTGCCACTTATTTCAACTAAGTCATAATCTTTCCCTGGTTCGCAAATGTACTTAACTTTCTTAATTTCATTCAGATTTTTTTAAAATTCTACCAACCTAAAAACTTCCATAAAAATAAACAAATATTATAAAATCAAATATAAAAATGGCCAAAAAACTTAACAGATACCTCAGAAAAGAGGGCATTTTCATGATCAATAGCCATGTGAAAAGATGGCAAACTTCATTGGTCATCATGGAAATGGCAATTACAATAAAAATTTGATAAAACCTCTGAATGACTACAATTAAAAAGAAAGATATTACTGTTTCAGCCAAACTGTGTAAATTAGTATAACATTTTAGAAAAGTGGCAATAAACTAAAACTGAACAACTATTATGATCCAGCTGTTATCACTCCACTTATATAAATATTGGAACTTCATTCTACACCCAAAAAACATATAAAAGCATGTTCACAATGATACCAATAGTGGTAACTTTAATTGGAAACTGTTGAAATGCCTATCAAACATAAAATGTGTATGTAAATTTTGGCATATCAATACTACAAAAGTTTATGCAGCTATGAAAACAAAGGTAGCACAATATGCAACAATATTAGTGAACCTCACCAATAATATTAATATTATTAATTAACAAATTAATTAATAATATGGGTATGTTCACATAAACATTTATCAAGTCATATACTTATGATTTGGGGAGAATGAAAGGTATCTTCACTAAAAAAATTTTACATTGTATAGTCATAAGTGCCCAAAGGAGGACTTACACCTGGTAGGGACCTCAGATTCTGTTTAAACATAATTATATTTTGGAAAAACTTATATGAGTAATACCTTACTCCATCTTATGCTTCTATGACAGAATCCCACAGACTAGGTAATTCATAAACAACAGAAATATATTTCTCAAGTTCTGGAGGCTAGAAATCCAAGATCAAGTTTCCAGCAGACTCAGTTTTCCAGTGAGAGCTGCATCCTGAGGAGGGAGGAGTGCTCGGTCTTCAGCTGGCAAGAGGCAGAAGGGAGCCAGGAGCAAACTAGCCCAATACTGCCTGTAGTCTCTTAATAAGGGTCTGAATCCCATTCAACGGGAGAAGATTCATTGTGGTCCATCTTCCCTTAATGGTACCACCTCTCTGTACTAGCACATTGATAGCGCCTAAATTTTGGAAGCACACCATCAAACCATAGCAAGTAAAGATCTTTTAGCTTAATGTCATTGTCTTTTGATTTTGACTTTCCTTCATTCCCTGTCACTTGCATGGCTGCGGGCAAAAAGGAAGGATCCAACTAAAAGGAAGTTGAGGAGAGTACATTTAGTTTGTTTCTAGCAGGTTAGATTTATAGATACTAGTTTTTCATAGAAATGGCTTCCAGGATTATGCTTAGGGCCTACAGGTGTTGTGAGGTAATGCATCAAGATCAAGATCTCAATGAGAAAAGAAAGTGTCTTTTACCCTCAACCCTGGAAATCTGCAGAAGAAAAACACAGATTGACTTCCCAAGTCAAAAACTATTGTATAGAAAATTCTTCCAATCACTCAGTGTGTAAAACTTTAAATGGAGGATTTATTTATTTCCCATCTACTCAAAGTGGAAGTTCTCTCCTGCCAGAAATATACCAAGGCAGAAAATGTTATTATGAAACAAACGTTTTTATTGATATTGAAGTAGAATTTATCAGTGTCCCTGTGTTTGTAAAGAACAAACTTTCAACCATTCTAGAAACAGTGAGAGGGTCTGTGTGCCACACTCCATGTTTATGCACCCAGACTGTCAATAATAAAAACAGAGTCTGAGCCACCCTGGAGAGAAGCTCTGTGCCTATTCACCAACACATGGCTCCACCCAAACTGCCTCCATTTAGAGCATTGCAGCCACGTCCATAGCCTCCTCCATGTGGTAATCTCAACTGTGGAACATCAGACAGGGCCAGGAAGCAGCTGCCTGTAGCAACTCTACAAGCCACACTGTAGCATCACCGAATAGGCTGGCCACCCAATGCCATCATACAGCCCATCTTTCCAGCCCCATTTCTGAAAGCCTCCACCTTGGGACACCTCTACCACCATCTTGGGTTGCCTCATCTGCCACCTCTGCCATCTTTGGCTGGGGTAACTTCCACCTTGGGTCACTGACTGGGGCCTAGAGGACCAACATTAAGGTACATATAGGCTTGACACTACTGCCACCACCAACTATGGGCATGGCTGGTTCCATCTAGGGACAATAACCAGGACCTGGAAAACCATCGCCAAGTTCCCTCTGGGCCAGGTTGCATCAGAAGTATCTCTACTAGTTGTACTAACAGACACCATCCTATTACAGAGGCTACTAGGAGCCTTGCACAGGGTTGCTCTCTCTTTTCTCCTGCTAACAGCCAACTTCTTTTGATTACCCTTTTATTAGTCCTATAAGCTAATACCTCCATATTTTCACATCCTACTTCATAAACATCACAGCCTACACTGCCCCCCCCAGTCTACCATTAGAAAATATAAACTCTTATAGTTATAGCAAAACTATTGGTTACATGGTACAAGATAACCAAACTCATCATTTTTGTTTATACTGACAAAACTGTAAATGTCAAAATAGAAGCTAATTGATTTATGGCTGCACACTGGTTGCATTAGTGCTATAAACACTGATTTTCCCCTTAAAGGTGAGGTATTGGTAGCTTGTAGGGACACTACAAAATTATAGGGTAGAAGCTGCAATACCTCAGATCTATACTGCGAGAAGAAGACACATAGACAACATGAAAAAAAAAGGAGGAAAGTTTCCCCCCAAAACCAAGATACTACAACAATAGAATTCATTGAGAGTAGAGTAGATGAAATGTCTGAGAAAGAGATAAGAATGTATATAATTAAAATGATCTGCAAATAAAGAATGATATAAGTGAGCAAATACAGGCAAAGATTGATCACTCCAACAAGGAAGTAAGGGAGCAAATACAGGTAGCAAAAGATTACTTCAAGAAAGAGATAGAGATTCTGAAACAAACAAACACAAATCCTTGCAATGAAGAAAACAATAAACCAAATAAGAAACTCAGTAGAAAGCATCACCAATAGACTAGATCACTTGGAAGATAGAACTTCAGATGATAAAGACAAAATATACAGTCTTGAAAATAAAGTTCACCACACAGTGAAGATGGTAAGAAACCATGAACAGAACATCCAGGAATTATGGGATAGCATCAAAAGACTAAATTGAAAATTTCTCAGGATAGAGGAAGGCACAGAGTTTCAAAACAAAGGAATACATAATCTCTTCAATGAAATAATATCAGAAAATTTCTCAAACATGAAGAATGAATTGGACAATCAAATACGAAAGGCTTACAGGACACCAAATGTACAAAATTACAACAGATCTACACCAAGGTACATTATAATGAAAATGCCCAGCATACAGAATAAGGATAGAATTTTAAAGGCAGCAAGAGACAGGAATCAGATTCTATATAGGGGGAGACCAATTCGGATCTCAGCAGATTTTTTAACCTAGACTCTCAATAGCCAGAAGATCTTGGAAGAGCAGATATAAAGCTGTAAAAGAAAATCATGGATGCCAACCAAGAATCTTATATCCAGCAAAATTAAGCTTCTGATTTGATGAGAAAATAAAAACCTTCTATGATAAACAAAAGTTAAAAAAAATTACAGCAAGAAAGCCTGCACTATAGAATGTCCTTGGCCAAATATTCCATGAGGAGAAAATGATAACCAACAATGAAAATCTGCAAAGGGAGGAATTACACTAAAGGAAAGGCCTAGCAAAGGAGTCAAATTAAAAACCAAAAATATCTAAATGGGATTATAAATCATATTTCAATAATAACCCTGAATGTTAATGGCCTAAACTCATGAATTAAAAGACACAGACTGACAGATTGGATTAAAAAAGATTCAACAGTATGCTGCATTTAAGAGACTCATCTCACAGTAAAATACATCCACAGACTGAAGGTGAAAGGATGGGAAAAAATGTATCACTCACAAGGACTGTGTAAACAAGCAGGGGTTTCCATTCTCATATCAGATAAAGAGGACTTCAAACCAAAGTCAGTGAAAAGGGATAAAGAAAGTCATTTCATACTGCTTAAGGGAACAATACATCAACAAGACATAACAATCATAAATATCTATTCCCTAAATAGTTTGTCGTCTATGTTTATCAAACAAACCCTTCTCAACTTCAAGAATCAAATAGACCACAACACAATAATACTGGGTGACTTTCACACACCTCTCTCACCACAGGATACAACTTCTAAAGAAAAAATAAGCAAAGAAACTATAGAACTCAATAAAACAATCAAAATTTAGACCTAACAGACATATATAGAATATTCCATCCATTAACAAGTGAACACACTTTTTTCTGAGTAGAACATGGATCCTTCTCCAAAACAGACCATATGTTATGCCACAAAGCAAGTCTTAGCAAATACAAAAAAATACTACCCTGCATTATATCTGACCATAATGGAATCAAATTAGAAAAAAATGATAAAATAAAAAATAGAAGCTACTCCAACATCTGGAGAAAAAAAAATACACCATCTAATAATGCATGGATAGCAGAAGACATCAGGGAGGAGATTAAAAAATTCTTAGAGGTAAATGAGAACTTAGATACAACATATCAAGATCTCTGAGACACTATAAAGGCAGTACTAAGAGGAAAGTTCATTGCATTAAGCTCATTCATTAAAAGAAGAAAAGCTCAACAAATAAACGACCTGACACTACATCTGAAAGCCCTAGAAAAACAAGAACAAACCATTACTAAAAGAAGTAGAAGATAGGAAATAATTAAAATTAGGGCTGAAATCAATAAAATGGAAACAAAAGAAACAATACAAAAAGTTGACAAAACAAAAAGCTGGTTCTTTCAAAAATAAAATTGACAAACTCTTAGCCACCTTAGTGAAAAGGAGACAGACAACTCAAATTACTAAAATTCATGATGAAATAGGAAGTATCATGACAGACACTATTGAAATACAGAGGATAATTAGAAACTATTTTGAATTTTATATTCCAGTAACCTAGAAAACCCCGAAAACCCCAACAAATTTCTAGAGACATATGACCTACTCAAACTGAATCAGGAGGATATACACAACTTAAACAGATAAATTTCAAGCAAAGAAATGGAAGATGCCATCAAAAGCCTACCAATCAAGAAAAGTCCGGGACTTTTCTCGGATTCTCAGCTGAGTTCTACAAGACCTACAAAGAAGAAGTAATATCTATTTTCCTCAATTTATTCCATGAAATAGAAAAGAAAGGAACCCTTCAAAACTCATTCTATGAGGCTTTTATCTCTCTGGTACCAAAACCGATGTTTTGGGAGCAAAGTTTTTGCCACATGCATATCAGATGGAGCATTAATCTCCAGGATATATAAAGAACTCAAAAAACGTAACACCAAGAAAAGAAACAACCCAATCAATAAATGGACTAAGGAGCTGAACAGACACTTCTAAGAAGATATGCAATTGATCAACAAATATATGAAAAATGTTCAATATGTCTAGTAATTATAGAAATGCAAATCAAAACTACTCCAAGATTTTATCTTATTCTAGTCAGAATGGCAGTTATCAAGAATACAAACAACAATAAGTGTTGGCAAGGATGCTGGGGAAAAGGCACACTTATACTTTGCTGGTGGGACTGCAAATTGGTGCAACCACTATGGAAAGTAGTATGGAGATTCCTTAAAAAACTTGGAATGGAACCACCATTTGACCTAGCTATCCCACTCCTCAGTCTATACCCTAAAGACTTAAAAACGGCGTACTATAGTTATGCAGCCACTTCAATATTTATACCAGCAAAATTCGTAATTGCTAAACTGTGAAACCAACCTAGATACCCCTCAATAGATGAATGGATAAAGAAACTATAGTATATTTACACAATGGAATATTACCTAACATTAAAAGAGAATAAAATTATGGCATTTGCAGGTAAATGGATGCAGTTGGAGAATATCATGCTAAGCGAAATAAGCCAATCCCAAGAAACCAAAGGCCAAATGTTTTCTCTGATAAATGGATGCTGATCCATAATTGGGGGAGGGAGAAGAATGGTGGAAATTTGGACAAAGGGGAGGGAGGGGAGAGGAAGGGACATGGGGGCAGAAAAGATAGTGGAATGAGACGGACATCATCACCCTAGGTATACATTTGATTGCACATATGGTACGATGCTACATTGTAAACAACCAGGGAAATGAAAATGTGTGTTGCATTTGTGTACAATAATGAAAATGCATTCTGCTCTCATATATACCTAATTAGAATACATTAATTCATTAATTAAAAAAATAAAAAAGATTCTGACCAACCATGGTACAGAACAACTGAATTATCTCTCTATTACTTCTCTGGAAACTGGTATTATAAGATTGTTGTTGAAGATATGAAGAGAATGGAGGCAAAATATGTAGGGAAAAAAGGTAGGTGGGCAATAAAAATATGTATGCTTGTTTCCAGAGTTTTGTGATATATCTGGTATTTACTAAGATTTTTGTTTCTGTAATTTTAAAATTTCTAATCTATAATTATTCACTTTGTACCTTTTTAAAATATTTTCAGATTGGACCTTTTTTTTTTTTTTTTTTTAATTTAACCCTTTACCCCAAGTTGTGTACTCATCTGGCATCACAAAACTCAAATCTGCTTTTGTAGGTTCCACAGTCCTTACTTCTTTGTCTTACTAATATCTCTCCATTCTTTTTTTTTTAATTTTTTGTACTTGTAGATGGACAGCATGTCTTTATTTGTTTATTTTTTTGTGGTGCTGAGGATCAAACACAGTGTCTCACATATGCTAGGTAAGCGCTCTGCCACTGAGCTACAGCCCCAGCCCAATTTCTCCTTTCTTTTGCTTTTCTTTCTAAGTTCTTTGATACGCCTTGTCTAGCTAGAGCCATCACTCCTTGCAAGTATACAAATGAGCATATGAGCAAAATACAAATGTATTACTGCTACCGGGGTTTTTATTGGTTTTTGTTTTTGTTTTTACTTTTTAAAGTTTTATTAAAAAATATCTGCCAGCCTCAGCAAAGGCGAGGCGCTAAGCAACTCAGTGAGACCCTGTCTCTACATAAAACACAAAATAGGACTGGGGATGTGGCTCAGTGGTCGAGTGCCCCTGAGTTCAATCTCTGGCACCAAAAAAAAAAAAAAAAAAATATATATATATATATATATATATATATATATATCCGTATTCATGTTTAGTAGCACAGTTTACTCCCTTCCTTCTTTTTTTTTTTTATTTCACAAAGAAAAGAAAAAAGCAAAAGAAAACTGGGAGCATTCCAAGCATATATAATTTATTTTATAATTATGATAATTGTTGGAGGTACATATTGCTTTAGGGCAGGATTGAGGGGACAGGTATTTAAGATGCAAACTTTTTCTTTTAAAGTTCTGAAATGAGAACAAAAAACAAATTGATTTTCCTTTCACTAAAGGAACAGTAACAAAAGAAAAACAGATGTGGCACCTTTGAGAAAAATAAAAGCAAATTTCCTGTGTCCTTCCAGTGATTGACTCACCCTGAATTGGGCAGAAAGCAAGATCCTCAGCCCAAAAGAAGGCAGAGCATTATAGGTCTTCCCAGCCTCAGCCCAGGTGTTGCCTTGCAGTTTAGGATTGCTATCAGTGACATTCTTGTCTCTTCCAGTCCAGGCAGCTGCAGAATCTGTACAGGTCCTAGTAGATGTTACGCAACAGCAGGAATTGGAGTGCATGTCCTCTGTCCAAAGGCTATCTGTGGAGCAGGTCAAAGCCCATCTGTCCTGAGGTTCTAAGCAGGAGTCCTCATGGATCTCATCAAGAGTGTCTAACCACTTGTGGACTGGGCTATATGTGTAAAAACAAATCAAGAATCCTTTCAAACTATATTCCTAAATTCCAAACATGAATTTACTTTTCAACATTTTTATTAGCATCTATGTTTAGTATACTTCATTATAATAAAGTAATTTTATACTGGTTAGAGTTATGTCCTACATATTTTAATGACTATATTAGATAATTTGGTAGCTGAAATAAATTACAAATTGGTATTTGCTTGAGGAAAATGAGAGAGAGACTGAGATCCCACAAAGCTGAATTGACTTAGGAACCCCTTAAAGTGCAATGGAATGCTTTGACTTATTCTTGGCCACAGCTGCAAAGAAAAAGGACAAAACTGGTTTTGAACAGTGGTTTTGATCTTCTGATATCAAGTGCAGTGTTATTTTCCTTATATTTCTCCTATACTTTGCTCAGAGGACAAAATAGAACATAATTTGAAATATCTCTCACAAGTAGTGAAATAAAAATGAACTGTCTACCATAAAAGAATAACTGCTAATATTCCAGATATTCTCAGAAGTATAATTCACTGTCATTTGATGAATGACCATGAGACATGTCACAAGGCACTTTGTATACATGCCCATATTTACAGGATATAATCTTTCGGGTAATGTTAATACTGGTAACAACTATTATTATTTCATGCTTCCTATATTTTCACTATAGACCAGAGAAGTTATTACCTTCTGTTTTTCATATATGACACTAATTGAGAACTTAGTAAAGTTTAAAATATCTTATATATGTAAATTATTTTTCATGTTAAACTAGCTTCATATTTTATGTCACCAAGTCCAATTTAGGGTCACAGAAAATAATCCTATCACTTGGTTATAATGCTGTTTCTGGTTACTATTTATGTGTTCTGGAATTTCCCTGAGAGGATTTAGAATTGAGTATGGATTTTCTCTCTTCTAACAGCTTTTGTCTCTTGCAAAGTCCCAGAACAGTCTACTTTAAAAAGACTCGATTTAGAAAACCCTACATTTAAGTAAAAATTTCATTAATCATAACATTTTATTTAAAGTATGATATCTTCTGTAGTAGCAATCTTCAAAATAGTTCCAATAATTCCCTGCTTCTTACATGCAAGATTATGTTGTAAAATACACTGGAATTCCATCCTAGGTTCATTATCTCTCTCTCTCTCTCTCTCTGTCTCTTATCCTTTACTCTGGGGCAATCCATCTGCTCATGTCATAAAAAGCCCAATGGAAAACCCAGGTGGTGAGGAATTGATGCTTGATGCTTTCTGCCAACAGGCTCATTGAAGGAGTTTTGAAGTGAATCTTCCATCCTAGTCAAGTTCCCAGAAGACTAGAGCCCCAGTTGACAGCTTGATGACAAGTTCTATTCAGACAAGGCAACATGTACAGCTAAGGTAGGCCTTCTCCTAGCACTGAAGAATTTCCTTTTCTCTGGGGGAAAGGAACATGTAAAATTCACAAAATTAGTATGCAATCAACTAATGAGAGACCTAGCCCTATTTTGTGTTTTACATAGAAACAGGGTCTCACTGAGTTGCTTAGTGCCTCATGGTTGCTGAGACTGGCTTTGAACTTGCAACTCTCCTGTCTCAGCCTCCCAAAGTGCTGGGATTACAGGTGCGCGCACCGCGCCTGACAAGACCTATGCTTTCAATGTGTGTGTGGTGTATGTGGTGTGTGTGTGTGTGTGTGTGTGAGAGAGAGAGAGAGAGAGAGAGAGAAGTATTAGAGGCAGATTGGGGAGGAACATATAGGAACTAATGATAGGTGTCAGCATTCAGCTAATCTATAAAGAAAAGACACCACATTCTTAGCACTCTTAGGAATTACAGGTCCTAAAGAAACAGGAAGAAGGCATATATAGTGGCATGTCATAATGGCATGTGGACACTGGGTATGGGTGGTGGAATGGCAGAGGTGATGCTACAGGAGAATATGCAAGTTTGGGCAGTCATCGAGAGCCAAGGGTAGGAGGATGAAGAAAAGTAGCATGGGAATTCACCTTCCACTTCTGAACTTCTAAATTATTAAGAAGGAGAATTTGTATTGAACATATCCCCAAAAGAGGTGATTAGAGGCAGGATTGGGAGGGGAAAGGAGCTTGAACTTTGCCATGACTACTGTGCATTTCCTGTGTTTTCATGTAACAATTTCCCATTGTTGATGTCTATTTGTGCAATATGAGATAAACTCATAGCTCTAAATGCCTCCTCCCTGAAGGCAGCTTCTGTGTATGCCTCAGTCCTGAAGTGGGAGCAGTTTCTATTATCATTTTGTGGGCCTCAAATTCTTGTGGTACTTATGGAACCAGAGTTCCTATTCCCATAGATTCTTATTATCACCTCTTATGGGTGCTTGCATTTGTCTGGCCTTTAGCTGCTTTCCTTTGATTTACAAACAAACATAACACAGAACCATTTGCATAGGTACTTGCCCACAGTAGACTTCACTAAAGGTGGCTAGGTGGGGAGGTTGCAGCAGCCACACACATTATCTAAACTAAGATCTGAGATTGCCTTGTGGTCTGGCAGTGATTTTCTCTGACTCAGAACAATCCTGCCATCTCTGTCTTCGTTTTTCCTGCCATGTTACTTAATCCAATTTCTCCCTCCACTCCCCAACAATCCAGCACCTCCAGAGTAGGCGATTCCATAGTTCCGCTCCCCATCGCTCCAGGCCAAAACTTAGTTCCAGACCTACTTTTACCTTTTTTAAAATCCAGACACTGACTAATATGTTCTGTTAAACAATGTGCCCCTCACTTTGGACCTCACCCACTCTTCCTCTCGTGGGTATAACCTGTGCCATCTCCTGAATCCACTCTCTGGCAACAGTGTCAGCAACAGTCTCCAGTTGGTTTGGTTGGTTGCTTGTTTCTTTTGATGCACCTGGGAGACATAAGTATTTTTAACTCTTGGAGGTGATATTTTGTTAAGTCGTTTGTTGGAAGTTATTAGATGTGAATGAAGTCCACGCTGCATGACTGATTCCAGTCTCATATTCTAGCTTAAATAATTTGTGCCTATAATCATTTCAGTTTTCAGACAATCCTGAGTTATGCACAGTGTTTTCTTAGACATGATCTCATCTTATCCTCATAATAACCCTATGACTTTAACAGGATAGGTATTATATCAATAAGCATTATGCCAGAGGATAAGACAGAGAATTACAGTGTTAACCACTGAGAGGGGTAAAAAGAGAACTCTAAGGTTGCACAAAGGTAGCTACTACATACAATAACTACTAACCTTTAGGACTAAGAGACAAAGGGAATAGGTCGCATTTATTGAAATCAGAGAAAATGCCTGTAGAGGTTAATAGCCCTTTGAGGCAGTAGTGTTGATGTCTCAGCACAAAGTGATACTGTTGGTCTGGGACAAACAGATCCCAAAGGTGGAATCTGCAACTGGTGCTGGCATCTGTAGCAGGGAAAGATGGAACAAAGCTTATTTACAGTGTTGAATAATGCAAACAGGACTCAAAGGCTGTTGTCAGGTAAAGAAGCCCTAAAGGCATAGCATGTAGGAACTACCACAGGAAGACCATAGAAAACAAGTAGGAGGAAGTCAGTCCATTCTGTCCATCCAGGCTTAAGGACTCCCTCTAATGTTTGATATTGGCAGAACCTAAGAGATAGCCAGAGAACAATGCAGAAATGTGGTGTATAGATCCCACCTCCAGTTTATCAAAGTCAAGTACACAAAGGAGGGTTTGAAAGTTAAGGTCAAGAACTAAGTAACCAGAACTGAAGATTTCTTGGCCTTATTTTACAAAAGATGTATTAAAATAAAATACCTAATAAACATAATCAAAGTATCTTGCTAAGATAACAGCTGGTAACTTGTAGTGCTAGAACTTATGTTCAGATATTTTGATTATAAGTGATATGCATTTTTATTATATTCCATTATCTGGGAACATAGAGTTGAATATCTCACTCACAAACTATTTCAATGGCAAAAACTAAAACAAAACAAAATGCACAAACAAAACTCCCCACTTGCCTCAAAATATCCAATTTAGTATTTCTTCTTTATGTCATGCTGCCTCAAAAATATCTTTTGTAGATGAGGAGTGGTCAAGTTGGGATAGGAAAGGAGTCTGCATTGGGAAGGGAGGAGGACCTTCTGGCCACGGTTTATGGTAAGAGAGAGCTGAAGTGGCAGAGGGAACAGTAAAGCTGAAAGCCCCTTCCTTTATGAATTCATTCATCCATGAAGCAATGATTGTACATCTATCTCATTCCAGAAAAGATTTTAGATGATGGTGGCTCATAAGGAAATAAATATTCCTGTTTTCATGCAGTCAACATTATCTAGCAAAGGAGATAAATAATAAATAACATAAATAGTATCTAGAATATGTTAGAGAATATAGAAAAATAAAACAAGGAAGAATGATAAAACATTGCAATGGGGTTGGAATTCTCTATTGGAGTTAGAAAAGTTCTCATAGCAAAGATGACATTGGAGGAAAGACTTGAAGGAAGTAAAATTGTGAGGCATGTAGAAATTTGCAGGACATATATTTTGGAGGAGTGTTATGTACCAAGACCATATGGTGGGGGAGGAAGAGTGAAGGATCCAATGTAGCAGGAGCAGCACAAACAAGGAGAGTAATAGGAAGTGGTCCAAGACAAGTAACGATGGACCTGTAAGAAGATCTCCATCGCAATACACTATATAGGTTGCTGATATTTGCTGCTTTTCCCTGGAGGACAATTTTATATTCTTCTTCTTTGACATTATGTGTGGAGCTGTGGCAGTGAAGTGTGATCACATATCACATATGTCCCTTCAGACAGAAGCAGTAGGATCTGGGATGTGGTTCTCCAAGTTCCCTTTGCCTTTTCCAGAGTGAGTAGCTCTAGTAGCCTAGTTCTCAGAAGACAGGTAATAGAGGACCAAACTTTAGGAATCTAAAAGGAGCATCCATACAAGGAGGAGATCATCCCCTGGTATATTAAATCTTGGTAGTTTAACCAAGATTTTCAATTTGTTACTTCAGTGGAACCTGGACTATTTTGAGTGATAATTGCTCTTCTTCTAGTTATGGATAATCACAATGTAGGCAGCATTTTGTTATGTTCTAATTTTTTTTCCTAAGAACGCTCTTGGGGTTAAAGGAACATGGTTGTTGGACTTGATAGTGCCTTTGCCTTAGCAGTTCCTTACTTATCCTTTTCAATGAATGTGAATCAGATGGTCAGTCATGCATTTAACTTTTTTTAAAAAGGAAAAGTTCAAGTTCTTTCACTGATTATTCTCAATCACACAAGCTACCAGTTAGAGGAAAACTCAGAATTTCATTCAGAAGTCATTCCACCTTTAAGAATGTGACATCACTGCTTATCTTTATAAAAGTTAATGCCATGTGGTAACTTGTTGTGTCAACGTGGAGGATCAAAGAATGCAAGAGAAAAGAAAGGGAAGAGGAGAAATCCCATCAACCATCTCCTTTCTGCTGAGTCTGAGTCTGACCTGCCACCTCACAGGCAGCCATCAGCCCTGCAATCTGTTCCCTCATTCTCCCGGTATCTCCTGTAAATCTCTGCATACACACCAGCCACTCTGTTTTCTGTCATTACATCCTGGCTACCAAAACATCAATTCATCTATTGAATACACAGTGGATAGGAAAGAGGAAAGTTAGGATTGAAAACATTCTAAAGATGATTATATAAGACACCAAATGATAATGATGAACTACTCAAATATTAGCATAATACCCTGAAAAAAATTACCATGGTCTTCTGTACCACTGTCAATATTCTGAAGAAATTATCTAATTCTATTTTATAGCATTTCCTTAATTACATAATACATACTTTAAGAATTAAGATCCTGCCTCATTTACTTTGGCATTCCTAATACCTAACAATGTCTTTCAGGTGAGCATTGAAAACAAATCTGTTGAACTAAAGTAAAACGACAAATGAGAACAACAGAACAATTATATCCCTGAGGAAAATAAGCTTTCATTTGGAAAAAAATATTAAAATTAAAGTTGGGTTTTCTCCTCTCTTTTTCACTCATTTAGTACATGAATTAGCAGTGCTTTCCTAGAGATACCTAGATATTTGCATATATGTATGGTTATATATGTATATGTACATATATATTATATGGTGATATGCAGAGAGAAATGTATACATAATTTTAAGTTGTTTATATTTCATGCCCTTTTTCTGTATTGTGGGGAAAGTCAGCTGTAAGAGTGAATTGCTTGCTTCAGCAGACGTCTCAATTTCTGTATCCTTTGATTTTCCTATCATTTAATACTGAAAGCCAAAGTATACCTAAACCCATAAACTTTACTTTATTTACTGAACTTCTGTACAATGTAGCTGGGGAGGAGTGTAGAGGGAAAAATAATATGGCTAAGATGTTATTTTTAATATATACAGGAGCTGTCATGTAAGAATGACTAGAATGTTGTTAATATGACTTTAGCAGAATACACATAGCCTCTAAATGGTAACATAAATTACATCCAGTGTTCATATTGGTGTTGCTTGATGCCATTACTAAAGACAATATAAATTTTACACTCTAAGTTAGCTATAGCCTTCAATAAAGATTGAGCTCTCTCATGCTGTTCCTCCTACAACAAAACTAATTAGGACATTACACCAGTGACAGCTAGAATCCTCAGGATGTTATGTAATCTGCTGGGATTCGGCACTATTTTGCCCCATTAGCTTTTTCTTACTCAAAAAGAAAATCCTGGATTTGTTATTCTTTGACACTTTTACAGATGAAACATGAGCAGCATTACATATATGAGTGCACATCTTTCCTGTAATTTCAGCTTCACAGATTTTTATTGAATAATGAATTTAAGAGAGAATGAAAACTATTGAAAGAGACAGGGAAATTCAAATCTATTAATTACATCATTTATTCCTTTGGAATAAACTACCATAGGCCAGTAATATGGAAAGTCATTGGCCTGAAGAGGTTGAGGATACATATGAATATTTTATATTGTCTTTGGTTTATCACAATAATTATAATGTCAGTTTTCTTTAGCTATTAGTTTAGAAAAAAGATAAAATAATCTTTTAAAACATGTTTTCAGTATGATGAATTTCTTAGTATCATCCTAGTGAGCCAAAGGTTCCCTCTGTCCTCACTGAACTTTTGTTGTTTTGGTGGTTGTTATAATTTTCCTTTTTCTTTTCCACCCTCTCCCATCAAGACATGCCACTGCATCCTTTTCCTCCAGCAAAATGTGACATAAAACTCCTTTGCACAGAGTGACATTTCATGAGAGAAGTATATAATAGATACCCATTGTTCCAAGAAAAAAAATGGCTTTTAAGATAGGAATAAAAAAGTCCATAAAATCTAGAGTGATAAATTAAGTTGGATAAGAAGATAAACAAGTAAGAAACAGATTACTCAAATATTATGGCATTCATTCAGTTTCAGAATACATAAAAGGAGAAAAAATGACATAGTGCTATCTCATTTACAGTTTTAATCACTTGGAAAAAGGTATAGATCTTTGACCAAACTCTGGAAATAAGTTTTACTTGCCTCTTCCTATTTAGCAAGTATGTCTGTCACAACAATATTTCTTATAGTAGTCAATTTGCCCAAATATGTATTTTTGATTTTCCATCTTTCCCAGCTATATTACTCTTACCTTTTGAATAATATGATCAATCCTCAGATTTCAGTTGATAAATGTTAGTAAACAGTATGAGATAGTGGAAAGATTGTGGGCTTTGGAATTTTGATTGTTAGAGGATGGATTCCTACTTACTCACTGGATAATGCTGCAAAATGTGCATCTTATGACTTATTTAGGAAGTAGAAAAAATAATACCCACTTCTAGTCTAAGATAAAGTTTAAGAAATATTTGTCCTTTATAAATACTTAAATATTATTTTTCTTTTTCCTTCCACTTTATAAAAGATTTCAGGGGCTTTCTCCAGAATGTCTATAGAATTATTTTATTCTATGTATATGTGAATCACTTTTCTTCCCTTTATTATGTTTAATTTACAAAGTTCTATATTTAACATAGCTATAATAATTTGGAATTTTTCCCTCCATTATAAGATATCTTGTTTCATTAAATGCTTGAGAATGTTTTATTTTTAAAAATGTTTAAATTTTCAATGAAATATTTTTATTACATATATTTTATTATAGCATTAGGACATATCACTTAAAACATAAGATATATGCAATAATAGCCTGACATGTAACATTTGTAGATTATTTCAGCATTAGAAATTTTCATTGAATATCTCCAGTTTTAATCTATTGAGTTTTAATTTAGATGAAAGGAAAAAAAACAAGAAAAAATAAAATAAAAATAAAAAAGGAAGAAAGAAAAGAATAAAAGCTATTTTAAAAGACTAGAATAATTTTTAAAGAAATTATTATTTTATTGGTTAACTCAATAAAACTTTGAAGGAAAGTATTTAATATACTTTAGAGGAAAGTATTTTATAACTTTGGTGAATCACTATTTTTATGAAATGTTCATAATTATAAATAGCATTAGATTTCTAAATGCATTTTAATCTATTTTTGAAAGTTTCCTAAGAGCTATGTTTGCTTGATTGCAACTGAATTAATTCACCTACAATTTTCTTCCTGTTAAAGACTCTATCATCTTTTCAAAAAATTAGTCAAAATTACTCCTTATTTCAAGCCTCAATGTAATCCCACTGATGCACTTTTTATTGTATACATCTCTCCCTTATAATCTCCTGGGAATCATAGTCTCCATACCAATATTTGTTGATTAACAATTGATTAGTGTCAATTTGGATGTAGTCATGCATTAGTGAGAAGTAGAGCTGGAACACCTATTGCATGGTTATTCTGGATTCAACTTGCAGCTCTAGTGTTCATTTGCTTTCTGACTTGAGGTATGTAATTTATTATCTCTAATTCTACGTTTCCTCATCTGCAGAATCTATGGTTAATGGGAGCACTGGTTTTTGGAAAAATAAGGTAATGCTTCACACAAGTAGCCAAGGTGGAATGAAAATAATGGTGCATTACATCTGGGTTTCTTTCCTGGGCTATCCAACATTGTCATTTATATATTAGATGGTTATCTGTGCATGTATTTTCCTCTTTTGAACACTGGCAATTTTCATTCAATGGAAATATTGCCCAAATAACGGTCAATTGATTTGTCTATTTTAAGACTACCATTAATATCTCTGATTCTCTTCAAATGGGTAAATTCCTTGTTATTACACGGTAACAAATATTGAAAGCAACCATAAATTGATTGCATTCAGTATTTGGAATTGTGGATATAAAGAGGGAAGACAATTACTAACATTTATCAAGTGTTACGTGTTAAGCTCTATACTTACACTTAATCCTTTCAATATCCATATAACACACATAACATTCACTTGATTTTTCCCATGGGAAGAAAATGAAAACTACCAAAAACTGATGCTTAGAGAGGTTGTATGACTTGCTGGGATGATAGGATAATCCAACTTTGCCGTTTTTCAATGTGCTGATTAACAAAATTGATATGTCTGAAATAATTTGGATGTGATCATGCTGCTAGTGAGAATTGCAGCCAGCAGATACATTAGGTAGGTATTTCTAAAGTTAAAATATCTGAATTGAAATTGAAGCCCTATTGCTTATTTGCTTTCTGACTTGAGACATATTCTCTGCTCACTTATATGCAGAATCAATGGTTAATGGATGCTTGACTTTTGGAAAAGTGGTAAGGTAATGTTTCAAATATTTAATACATATGAAAATACTTCATAAAATTCAAAGACTATACAAAGTGGTGTGTCAACATATTCAAAGTGTTTAATCAATAGGTACAAACATTTCTTGCTTTGCATGGTAGAACAAACCAGAAAATGAGGTAGTAGGCTGAAAAGACACAAGGCAAACTTAGCAAACAATGGGAATATTTATAATATTTTTCTATGGCTTGAAAACTCATTGCCAAAAGTTAAAATTTTGTGAGTTAAAAAAGTATAGGGAGTTCCTGTATGTATAAGATGTCAAAATATACTCTACTGCTATGTATATCTATAAAGAACAAATTAAAAAATTCTAAAAAATCATGATGTTAAATAATGCTTCATAGAATTTTTTTAAAGTATAAGGAAAAAATAACATTAACATTTCATTAGTATACTATTCTTTTAAGCACTGCAAACACTGAGAATTAAAAATATTTAATTTTGTTGTAGAAACTCATACTAAGTAGTTTGAACAGTGTTTGCTTTCTTCATATCAAATAACTTATAATATAAACTGAGAATTTTTTCTATGCTTTGGCAAATTTTCATTCTCCTTTATATATTTGGGCCAGGTTCCCAACATTTTACTCTTTGTACATATCATAAAATATTTCCAAGAGTTTCTTTAATGTAAGTTTTGGCTGCCATCACTTCCCCTTGGACATCATCCTTTTCATCACAGCCACTTTCCTCATTTATGCCAATAAAGTTTGCCTTCAGTTCTCTGGTGACATGCATACAGTGTTATGAGTGACAGCATGATTAACCTCCAAGGGCTATCTCTTTCTTCTATAACAACATTTATATTCAATTCAAATTCTATCTTCAGTGTTTACCACTTCTTGTTTCTTTGTTACTCTTTCATCTTTTTTTTGGCCAATTTCCTCTTTTGATTATGCATTTTTATAAAATGTCACATGGGTTTATCATGAGAAGACAAGGAGGCAACACAACTATACACTTTAGTGTCTGTGCACAAACCAAATAACAGACTCACCATGACTAATCACGGACATACATTTGAAAAAGTGATGTGATTTGTCATTGATCATGACACACAATAGTTATTTGTAGAATAGTTTGTGGATGCAATAAGTAGCAGCAAAGTCCTTTTTACAAGAACTTGCAATATATGTAGAATGGTAAATGAAATTTGGGCCATTTTCTTTGGAGACTTGTGTTATTTATACTAAGATAATTGAAAGAAATATTTATCAAACTGGAAAAAATGAGGACTGTCTGTGTTTGATAAGCAGTTTGATTTCAAAAGTATGTAGCATTTTGCTCTTCATAATCATCACAGAATCTATATTACACAATAAATACACATTTGAAGATTTAGATACTGACAAAATGCTGATTTATGGAAATCAGCCAATAGAAATAGTTATAGAATCTATAACTTACATAACTTCAGTACTAAATTCAGGCCTATGACCTACTCAGTATACTGTCTCTGGAACTCTGCAATCACTTTAAGGTATGCAATGTATCAGCAAAAGATTATCTTGGACTTAATATTTACAAAATTTCCTCTAAGCTCATGGATTTGAAGACTTTTTCTGAGAGAGTGAACATTAAGAATCATTTATTGAGCCTTTTCTATGGGACATATCTGTTGGACCCTACACATTCATTATTTTGAATCTCAATCATAATGCTGCAAAGTAGGCATTTATCATTGTGTGTAATTATAGTTAAGGAAATAAAAGCCTGGAGTCATTGGGTAACTTGTCACAAGTTACACACTTGTGTCTTGACTGGCAAATCCTAGCTTGGTTCTCTGAGGTGATTTTTTCCAAGTTGAATAAGTATTCCAAGAAATACATGAAGATATACCAATACATAGATCCAACCTTTATAAATCAATTATTCTTTATAAATCAAGAAGCATGATTAAACTTTCTGAGTTCTTTGTATATCCTGGAAATTAACACCTCATCTGAGGTGTGGGTGGCAAAGATTTTCTCCCATTCTGCAGCCTATCTCTTTACACTCTTGTTTGCTTCCTTTATTGGGAAGAAGCATTTTAGTTTGACACAATCCCATTTATTGATTTTTTGTTTTATTTCTTGTGCTTCAGCAGTCTTGTTGAGGAAGTCTGTTCCTAAGCTGATATGTTGACGTGTTGGGCCTACATTTTCTTCTAGTAGGTGCTGTGTTTCTGGTCTAATACCTCAGTCTTTAATCACGTTGAGTCTAGTGCATGGTGAAAGACAGGGGTTAAATTTCATTCTATCACATAGGGATTTCCAGTTTTCCCAGCACCATTTGTTAAAGAGGGTATCAAATAATCCCATCAATAAATGGGCACAGGAATTAGACACTTTTCAAAAGAAGAAATAACAATGGTCAACAAATATATGAAAAAATGTTCAACATTTCTAGCAGTTCTCCAACTACAAATGCAAATTAAAACTGCACTGAGATTTCACCTCATTCCAACCAAAATGGCAACTATCAAGAATACAAGCAACAGCTGGGTGTGGTGGTGCATGCCATTTAATCCCAGCAGTTGGGGAGGCTGAGACAGGAGAATCGTGAGTTCAAAGCCAGTCTCAGCAATGGTGAGGGGCTAAGCAACTCAGTGAGACCTTGTCTCCAAATAAAATACAAAATAGGGTTTGGAATGTGGCTTCGTGGTTAAGTGCCCCTGAGTACAGTCCCCAGTACAGGAAAAAAAAAAAAAAAAAAAAAAAGAATACAAGCAATAATAAATGGAGAGGCTGTGGGGAAAAGGGTACATTCATACATTGTTGGTGGGACTATAAATTAGTGCAACCACTCTGGAAAGCATTATGGAGACTCCTCAAAAAACTAGTAATGGAACAACCATTTGACCCAGTTATTGCACTCACTGGTACATACCCAAAGGACTTAAAAAGAGCACACTACAGTGATGCAGCCACATTAATAATTATAGAAGATCAATTCAAAATAATTAAGCTATGGAATCAACTTAGATACCCTACAGCATATGAATGGATAAGGAAATTGTGTTATATATACACAATGGAATATTATTCAGCAATAAAGAATGACTCTATGACATTTTCCAGTAAATGGATGGATATGGACATTATCATGCTAAGTGAAATAAGCCAATCCTAAGAAAACAAAGGTCAACTATTCTCTTTGATATGTGGATGCTAACCCATAACAAGGAGAAAAAGAAGAATAGAAGTTCAGTGAAATAGACAAAGGGGAATGAAAAGAAGGGAGCAGGATAGAAATAGGAAAGACAGCAGAATGAATCTGACATAACTTCCCTATTTACATTTATGAATACATTGCCGTGAATCTCAATATCATGTACATACACAAACCTGGGATCCTAATTAGAGTAAAATATATTCCCTGTTTATATATATCAAAATAGTTTACATTGTCATGTATAACAAAAAGAATGCACAAAAAAAGAAGCATGGTTAATATATACCCTATAGCTTATATAAATCTAAGAAGCTATTTGCTTCTTCCAGATTGACTAGTCAGCGTAAATCTGGTCCAAACAAGTCTACTGTGCCGTTCTCACCTCACTTATACTGAATATAATGAATGATTAAAAGTTTTCAGAACTTTTAAATCACAGGCACTACAGAAATTAGTTCATTATATATTTGTGCAAATACAAAGGCTTTCCAATATCAGGAGCTTATTTGTTTTCTTTGTGGTTTGTTTTAAAATCATTGCTCATCTTCCTACAATTGAATAAGCTATTTTTTTTAAATGATCTAAGTTGCAATTTACTATATCTTGAAACATAATATATACTGAAAAAGGAAGATCAAAGAATGTAAGTCATTATAATTTTACCATATGGCATTGCCCTCCAATTTTCTGTGAAATATAAAACTTACTTTTAATTTTGAAATATAACAAATTGTGCCTTTCTAATTACCATGATAAATATGGAGGTGAGGAAATGCATTTGAATTTTCCAATAAATGTATGCAAAACCAGTTAAAACAAGTAAGACTATTATGTGGGTAAGCCTTGAAGAGTGCAGATAAGTGATCATTTTCTCATCCTATTTTGAAAATATTAGAGCTATAAAGTTGAGAAACTGCTTTTTATTTGATGAAGATTCTTTTAAGGCAAAGTAAAAGAAATATTTAGCACTATTTTCTCTTAACGTTAGCTTTATTCCCTAATAATACATTCTTCTTCAGTTTCTGGTACTCCACATATTAGCTTATCTGCAACCTTCCTATCCTTACCTCTTCCCTTCTTGTGTATCAGTATGTCATTCTTCCCCTTTACAGTTAAGTCTTCTAACTTGTGCCCTGGATCTTATCTTCTTTCCTCTTGGCTTATGTTCTATAAATTTTCCTTCCACTTTTCTTCTGCGTCTTTCTTTATTCTTGGTCATAATGATAAATGCAAGCTCAAGTCTTCATCATAAAAAACCTTCATTGACCTTATGAAATTTATAACTTATTTTCTCTTCTTTTCTGCTCAGGCAAGATTTGAAATAATTATAGTCCAGTCACCTGCACTCTGAAACTGGTTCTGCTTCTACTACCCTACTGAAATTGCTTTGCAAATATTGCTGGTAATCTTCAAAAT
>PVHX01007982.1:73827-86886 GCA_004024805.1 Geosciurus inauris
TCTTTTTTTTTTTTTTTTGCATTTTGACTTTTATGTCATTACCCTTGGCTTTCTCTTATTCTCACTTTACATAAGCTTCTTAATGATCTTATTCTCACTATTCCTTGTGTAATATAGATGTAATAGAAATCATGTGTATACCTCTGTGTAGATCCCTCTATGAGACTCAAATCATTGTCACTAAACACCTCTTACCGTGTAACCTGGTACTACCATCTCAATTTTCCTTCTTTCACTAAAGCTGCTCTTTCTCCTGCTCTCCTTATTTTATTTAATTGCACACTGTATTCTCAGTCCCCATATCAGTGATATCAAAGTGTTTTCCTTAACCATCTTTATTCTTCACCTCCCACATATGCTCAATTATCAATGTCTGATAGTTTCATCACCTAGATTTTCTCAAATATGTCCTCCTCCTCTTGATTTCCACTTCCAGTGCCTAAATATAGACTTAAAACTTTGGGAAGTGGTAACTGCAATCACATTAGCTTTTATTCACTTCCTCTCCTAAATCTGTCTTTATAACACCACTGGAATGATTTTTAAAAGCATAAATGTTGTACTTATACAGCTATCAATTGCTCCCAAATTTAAGAGTTTTAACCTCTCCATCCAGCTCCTTCACTTGCTATGGAAATAATGCTGCAAAGTAGGCATTAAGTGTACACAAATTTAAGTAAAAGAGAAAATGGATCAGAGCCACTGATCATGATAGAGGACAGACAGATGTGAATGATGGGAATAAATGAGGTTAAGGAAATAATTCCATAAAATGGGCCCACTCTGATGACCTCCACATGCTTTTTTTTTCCAAGAAGCAATTTGCTTACAGCCCTGGATTAAGTGAAGAGGATATATCACATTCCTCAGCAAACTACCTGTTACCTATGGGAGAAATGCTGGCCCAAAATAATGTTGATATGAGGAACTCAAGTTACCCTGAAAGTGTGGACTTTATGATCTTTTCACAGATCATAAACCAAAACTCAGGGAGATAAGAATAATTACTCCTAACCATAAAATCTATAAGAAATTATGGTTAAAAATCCAATTAGAACTGGTTACTATTGGCCAAAATAACCTAGAGTTGTTATGGCAGGAAGGATTTGAAAGTCTGATGTCATCTTACAATCAGTCAAAAATCAAGAGGTAGACTTGGGTGGGATTCTCTGGAAACTTCCTGGAGTGCAGCTGGGTAAGGTGATGCAGGAGAATCACAAATTCAAAACCAGTCTTAGCAAAAGGGAAGTGCTATGCAACTCAGTGAGACCTGGTCTCTAAATAAAATGCCAAATAGGGCTGGGGACGTGGTTCAGTGGCCAAGTGCCTCTGAGTTCAATCCCTAGTAATTCCAACCCCTGCCCCCAAAATCTGAAGCGCAAATGAGGAACACTGTCCCTCTCCTCTGAAAGGACCCACACTCTTCCTTGAGAGTGTCCCTTTTCCCTTTTCCTATCCCTTCAATAAATTTATGCCTGTTACTCTCAGTGACATATCTGAAATCTTTCTGAATTGATCACAAGATTTGGGATTTGAAGAATTTTTTTAACTGCCTCAGTGTCTCCAAAGGCCCTAGCCCTGTAACAGTCACATGATCAATGTGAAGCTCCTCCTCCTGTCCTCTTGCTAGGATGCATGCATTGTTTACATCAGCCATGCAGATGTGCTG
Source organism: Geosciurus inauris (assembly GCA_004024805.1). Taxonomy (NCBI): domain Eukaryota; kingdom Metazoa; phylum Chordata; class Mammalia; order Rodentia; family Sciuridae; genus Geosciurus; species Geosciurus inauris. The sequence goes on from PVHX01007982.1 coordinate 75,497, forward strand.
ATAAGCTTTCACAGCATGGGGCTCTCTTACTCCTGTGGTTGCAGCAAGGCCTTCCTCCCTCTGGAACACTCCCTTCCTGGATCCCCAAAGGTCCACTTCACTGCATTCAGGATGACCCTGCAGTGCAATACCCGTCCAAAGCATTCTGTGATGCCCCCGTGATGACACAGTGCCTTTGTGCTTTGTGTTCCTTCTTCCTATTTCAATAACATGCATGTACATGTCCTCTGATTTTAGCTTTTATCCTGCTTTTACTATGAACCTCAGTTTATTGTCTCCCATGATAAACTGTTAACACCCTAAATATTGTGTGGGCCTCACATCTGGATCTGCATTGGGTGCAGCATCTAGAATTTGATAAGGCCTAAGTTTTGGATTTATCTAGTTATTAATTTTACTACCACTGAGGGGGGGAAAATCTGTTGATTTTTCTTATTTGGGAAGTGAGAACTTGGACCTCCACAATAACTCAGGTCATTTTGGTGACACTGATTACAATTTCTGTGAGTCTGTGTAAAGCGCTGTCTATATTTTTAGAATGTATAACTCTTCTATGCCCTGAAATGTGTTTCACTAGAGGTAGATTTCATTTCTTTCAGACACAAATGTATGGAGTCATATTTCTGAAATGCATGTACATCTGTATGCATAACTGAGTTTATGCATGTTCAGACAGGAGTGACAGAAAGTGATGCAGTATAGACCAAAGAGAACATATTGGTGCACACATGAGGTTTACTATTGGACACTCAAAAAACTGGGGATTTTAGTCAACTAAGAGAAACTACAGGCCACCTCTGGTGAGGGGAGGTAATCCAGAGTATTTGAGCTTCTAATTTTGCCAAATTAACTCATTGTTCACTCAATTACTTGTTTTATAAATTTAATCAAAATCAGCCATGTCAACAGAGCTCATGGGGATCATATATATTATTATATAATCATTGACAACCTTGAGAGACATAAAAAATTATTTAATTTTGAGGAAGTATATTCAGAAGTAAATAATTATACAGACTTTCATCTAGGCTATCACATTCAGATACCTGGGATCAGAAAAAAGAGATTAGAAAATAAATTCATGCTAGAATAATTCAAGTTATTTATTTGTTTCAAATTCCCTGATTACTGTAATGTGAAGCATACTCAAATACAAAGAAGTTTAGAAGTTTTTAAAAACAAAATTTGATAAGCACTCTACATTTTGCCCAACATGCGTAGTGGTTTTTTCATGGACAGTGAGGACCACTGTGTCCAGGTATGAATATGTAACGGCATATAAAGTATGAATCCATAAAATGTAATGCGAACAATATGATATTCATTTACTGATTCATGTAGGCATTTTACTTTACCTAGGCAGGATTTATGAAGGTTTACATAGCTGAATAAATACTGCACAGCAAGAAGCATTTATAATAAGTAAGGAAAATGGGATTAAGAGTAAATAATTGTACAAAAGCTAGAGAAGCAGGAAGGTGTTGAACATACAAATTCTAGACAATGAGGCCCTACATCCTTGGTCAAGAAAGACAAAAAATTAGTTCTAAGTTTTTAGGAGGCTTAGAAGAAGAAAATCAATGCCACAGTCATAGCACCTTTAGTGTAGAAGCATGTCTATACTTGTGTAAGGAAAGAATGATTCTAGTTACAGTGAAGTGCATTTATCCAATGGAGTTTTCCAGAGATAATTGCAAACTATAAAAGCAATGACATAACCAACAACATAATTAATAGTAAACCCAATGTTGGATGTTACAGAACTGCTTTTGATATGTTATTTAATATAGTTTGATAGTCTTATGCCACAATTAAAATCAGCATAATCATGTTAGTAGAGGCATCAATTTAATGTGCTCTCTGTAAGCAATGTTTTTCTTTGTGTTGGTTCTCAAAAAGATTGGTTCTAAAGTAGAGACCACAAAAATTCACTCATAGTTCAGGCAAATAAGGGAAATTAGAATAAGACAAGTAGGCATTCAATATCTGCATGAGCACATCCAAACCAAAGGGTTATAAATACAATTTCGAAAGTAATAAATCATTTACACAGATCTTGAGATGAAAACTAGGTTTGGCCAGCAGTTTTCAAATTCTGTTTTAGAGAACTAATATGCATGGATATGTTGTATATCCTCCAAGAATGTTGCATAAGTATTGCTTGTCTAAGCCAATGTTTTGGAAGTTGCTGAATTAATTATGCCAAGATTTTACTCCCTGGCAAGTGCCTGAAGTATAGCTGTTCAGTTTTAGCAGTAAAACAGAACTATTAAATAGATAAACTGTGGTAAAAGTGATATTTACCTGTAAAAATTGAGAAGGAAAAGTAAGTATAAACCTGAACAGAGGGGATTTCTGGTTGGACTGTTGACATTTTCCTTAGAATATAATTTTGGCCTTTTTAGGCATACTTAAAAAGACATACTACAATGTAAGGAAAAACAACTACAAATGTGATGATTCTACAAAATATAGAACACAGATGGAATTTTGTAATGAAAACAACATCAGTGAAAACCTAGAATGTCAACAACAAAGAGAAAAGCCTAGATAGGATTTCAAGTCGCCTGAAACTGACAGCGCCAATTCCTTCCACACTTATTCTAAATGTACAGATCACAAAAGTAACACTAGAATAACTAACTGCCCTCCTTTGGCCAAAAATTAAAAAGTCAGGACAAGCTTCAAAGGAGAATGCTGGGCTTAATTTCCAATTTTTTCATTCATTTTTAAAAACTGCCATTAGCTATTATATAGTAAAGTCATCTCTCTCTTTTAATGGTACTGGGGATCAAATCCAGGCCCATCCCTCACACATGTTGGGTAAGTGCTCTACCACTGAGCCACACCCCCAACCCTTTTTATTTTGAGACAGATTCTTACTAATTTGCCAATGTTGGCTTGAACTTAGAATCCTCTTGTTTCAGTCTTCTGAGTAGCTGGGTTTACAGGTATGCACCACCACACTCAGTTCCTATTATTTTTAATAAGCATAGAGAGTACATTTTCAGCAACAGACCTCACCCTTATGTCTGTCCCTTTCCCATGGAATTGTTGAATTAGCCAAACAGTAGCACTCAGTCATTCCTTCTCTCCCACACAATAGGGCTAGGAAATACATATTTCTCCTTCCTAATGCCACTCTGGCCACTTTAAATGGGAGGGATTTATTATGTGATTAGAATGAGCCAAGTAAGTATTCTTCAGGTTATCTCCAAATTCCCCTATTTTCAATCATGTCATACCTAATTTAGGGTAAGTCTTACTTGATTCCTTATTCTATATATGGCACAGGTTTAAGATATCCATAAGGTACCTGACTTCATATGGCCAAAGATTCTACTGCTACTGGTCAGATGATAGGAACCAAACTCACCTTGGGTCAGAGTGACTAACTTAACCTTATTCAAGAAACAAAGGAAAAATTGAGGCGTACACTATCAGGCATATTAGAAAAAGTAATGTAATATTTCTATACTATATCCATTCATCAATAAATTCTATATAATTCAACTATAAATTCTTTGACTTAAGAAAATCAGTGGAATTCAGTGCATGTACTAAGATAAGCCTACGAGATAGGTATGCCTAGATCTCTAAAAGTATCAGATCAAAATATTGTTTATTCTTTCCTCAACGTGGCTATGTAGTTATGAACCTATGCTATTTCTTCTTCAGGATCTCAAGTCTTTGATACTTGATTATCTTTACTTAGTAAAATTAAAAGAGTACATGGGTTGTCCTGTACCCCTAGATTGTCCTTCTCCCAGAGAATCAATGACTTTAATTTTCATAAACTTTCAGGTTCTCAAGGATCTCAAGTTCTTTTATAATTTGTTTTTCAATCTTATGATGATCTTTTTCTAGGATCCACAATGAGAGCTCCAAGACAAATTTCATAACCATTTATTGCCCTATCACCTGAAGAAAAAAAAATATATTGAAGAAGAAAATGCAATTTTGTCAACAAATTCTTTCTTCTTTCCTTCTTTCTATCCTTTTTCCTTCTCTCTTCCTTATTATTTATTATTTAATGATTTTTTTTCATGAAAGTGCTTCATTTATTTCTAAGTGACAAGAAGCCATCCACATATTCCCTTCAATAATTATTAAAAGAAAATGCATGAGATTTCTAGATTTTCTTGGCCATTGTATACTCTAGATTTGTATGTTCTTTGAAATTGACCTGACAAAACAGTGACACAAATTCATGTTTGAGAAAATAAATATGAACAGAGATTTTTGAAACTAAATTTATAACTTCAATTCACCCTAAGAGATCTGAACTACTTTTTTGTCTACCATCTGGTTAGATCCATGTTCTTTAATCCTTTTGATTCTGTGGTGAAGAATTGGACACCTGATTTGTCAACCACCTGGCAAGCCCCTAGAGGCTTCTCTTGATAGATAAAATCTTAAAATCTCTTTTGAAACTATAGTTCAAATGCTATAATACTGTAAAGCCTTTGTTAATTTCTGAAAGTATGAATGTTTCTCAATAAGCCAGCTTACATATGAGATTTTTTTTTCTCCTTTGTAAGTTACTGTCCATCACTTTGGCAGTTTGAACGCAGTTATGTTTATTTCTTTACCAGATAGAGAACAAAGAAAGAAAAGAATTGCTAACAAACTCCATTTGTTCCCTTTAATGCAAGTTTAGTTTCTAAGGACTGTCGGTGTTCCAGGAGGGGTTATTCGAGATTTATTTAGATAATGCAGAACTGAATCTTCTTGCTAATGACTCATCAGAAGAGAGAAATTGTCAAGCTGGCGATGCCGGAAAAGATCTCAGTTCACCTTTGGACTGAGGTGGGCAGGGGGCAAAACAACAGAACTGATTGCCTATATGAAAATACTAACATGAGATGCTTTAGGAAAAGCAAACCTAACCTCAGGAGAAATCCTTGAAGGTCCTTACTTTTAACTTTTTAACAAGAAAATATTTATTCAAAGTTTATCAGATCTGTGTTTATAAGATAACAATGTGGGGGCTGGGGTTGTGGCTCAGTAGTAGTGCACTTGCCAAACACGTGTGAGACACTGGGTTCAATCTTCAGCACCATGTAAAAATAAATAAAGTACTGTGTCCATCATAGATCATAATAGGTAGATTCATATGCCTAGGAATATCATCTGTAAATCCTAGACTCTGCCCTTTTATAAGCAAATATAGCCAAATAATATACAGGACCCATGTAATATAGGTAATATTAACTTCAAGTTCTAGCCAGCCTTTCCTCAATTTCTTCCCAAATAGTATGTGATGCTGGGAACTTGGTCTTAAGAAATGGCAAAGAAAAACCTGTCTTGAAAAAGAGTTTATATTACTGTCAACAATTAGCAAACAAAGCCTAGAAGCCTGTAAGTACTAGAGTAATGCAAAGTAAGAAATGTGCACTTACTTTCTCTAGATAAGAGCATTTTAAAATTTCCTATAGAGAGTTTCACCAAATGGTAATAGACAATAGAATTCAATTTTCTTGTAAGTAGTTTATTTATCTGAAGAAGTACATTTCCACAATAATAAACATTAGTAGAATTTATTGTCTGTCAGGAGCATTTAAGTATGTTAGGAAGCTATTTGTTGATAAACAAACTTCAAAAACTACATAGTACTTCGTTTCAGGCACATGTTGCTAATCTTTCATAAATAATTAAAACAAAGTAAAAGAAATAAACAGGAACAAAGAAAAGATAGAAGAGAGAAGGAAGAAACAAGAGAAAGAAGAAAAATGGTAGAAAAGAAAAAGGAAAAAGAGAAAATAGAAGTAGAATATAATTTTCATCTTCTAAGAAATTTGGATGAAAAGAATATAGAATAACATGATGTGAGAAACATGCTTACCCGCCAAGACCCAAAGAATGGGCTGGAAGACACGAGGTACAGATAAAAAAAAAAATGTGAGACTCCAATGACAGTTTCACAAGATGGGGCACCTGGTGGTCAGGCACACTCAGAGCAGTTACAATCAGCATTTTACCCTCTAGAACACAAGATCCCTCCCCCGTTTCCTCATGGCTGAGTACTAAGGGGTACATGATCTTCCCAAACTTCCCCTAGGTCTTATGGTCACCTACTGGGTTATTTGAAGAAATATATCTTTAGTTGTTCCCAGTTCTCTTGGGTCAGGAAAGTCTTCTTGGGGTGAATGCATTCTGACATGCACGCAGCTCTTACTTCTTTACCTAAGTTACTTTTTCTGAACAGAGGCATTTCTTTCTCTGTTAGTCAGGCCGACCCCTTCCCCCACCTCTTATTTATCAAGGGGCTATTAAGGTACATGGACTTTGGATCTGCCACATCCCTGTTATGGTGTTATTTTGTGAGTTAACTGCTTGCAACTTTCCATTCTACTCTGGGATGCTTTTCGTACATCCCAGTTTTACATTGAAGGCTAAAAACTATATTCTGAAAATGGACCATGGAAATTTCTATTTCTCACATGTGAGAATAAAGAATCATGGCAGACAAAGTTCATAGTATGCTCCCATTTTGATGTATATAAAGTTTATCTGAGGATATTAGCCCACTTCTCAGAGATTATATTTGTATTGGTTTGAGGGGGAAGCTAAGAATTTAAAGAAGCAGTTCTTTTGGTTTTGCTGAAAACAGCCTGAGGACCTGGCTTTGAAAAATATCTTTCTATTTGCCAAGGAGAAGGAGGAAAAGTTCAGATCACAATTAATTCTTTTTATTAGCCCTATTTTATTCTTACTCACTACTGTCTCTTTTTCTCAGGATTAATATTTTAAATTATGGATAATTCCAGTTTTTCAAAGTATTATATCCCTAAACACATTGTTATTTTAAAAAGATGGTTCAAGAATGACAATGTCTATATAAATCTGAGCCCTCTCTGTTTATATTTTCTCCAGAGGACATGCATTACTTGGAGGATTAACATTCTCTTGTGACTTGTAATATGTTGGAAGTATTTTTTTTTTAAGTTCTTCATCAGAATAAGTCAATTTCTGCTTGGAAATATCTTATAATTTGCTATACAATTTATTATGTACACCTGATAATAGCAGGTGATAATCATTACCCACTTTGAGTTCAATAATGTACAAGCTATATTTGTAACCTGCATGTTGCATGAGGGTAAGGAATCTTGGCACTTCTTTTTGCCTACTTGGAGATTAATTTTGTATATCTGTTACCCTCAGAGGAGGTGCAGTGCCAGATTTAGGGTTAAGGAATGGATTATATTGACTCAGAAGCAGGTGGTAACTCTGTTTCTTTGTGTGCCCTTTACACTACTATGCCACCTGCCCATAAGTTGTTCTTCTGGTTCTTTTCAAATTAAGGAAATAAGTAACAATAGTGACCAGCCATGTTGTTATAAACAATGACTTAATTTTCATTCTATAATGTCTATCCTTTTATTTCTTATATTGTAATATTTAGTAAACATAAAATAAGACAGAAAGATCCACATGGCTATTAATTTTACTCTAACAACTAGAGGAGAGAAATGAAGCTCCCACTATTGAGATGTAGTTTGAGATGTAAAATAATGACAAGTGTGCCTTGGGCATATTTCAGCCTCACAGATCAATTCTAAAGAGCCGCAATTCCCTAAAGATCTTTGCTCAGGTTACAAATTCTGCCACTAAGTCTTAAAATAATATAAGATTTTCTGTCTAAACTTTTTTTCCTTCAGAAGCTCGAATTGCACTTTTAGAATGGCTTCTTTTCTGCCAACTTCTTTAATGGGAAATGGGAAATAGAAGTACCTAGAACTGGGATTCTTAGGTTCCATTTTTTGTGACGACAGGATTAAAGAAGGTTGACTTAAAATAATAGCCCTTTAGAGAAAAGGAGGAAAAAGGGGTGAACATTGTGTTTTCACAAGCAGAAGAGATGGAATAGTAGAAAGGGAACACAGTCCTCTGGAGCTTCTTCTATAAGGGCATGACTCCCAATTGCCACAACTAAATCACCTCTTCATAGCTCCAGCTTCTAATGGCATCACTTTAGTGTTTAGGTTTCAATATGGAAATTTTGGAGGGACACATATATTCAAACCTTAGGACAAGAAGATTGAAACCCCAGATATGCCTGTTAGGTTGAATCAGGGTCCAGGACGTCCAATTAGGGGGACCGATCAGTGGCTGCGGAGTGGAGCGGACAGGCAGACACTGACACCACCAGTAGACATGACTCCTGTCAATCAGCAGGTTTTCCTGACCTATCCAGGAAGGACTCTGGCCTTCTCTTTCTGCCCCCAAGCCCTCCCCTACCTGACCGGGCTTTCTTGATATTCTTTGTGCACTGGAGCCCCAGCATCATTCTCCCGGACACACTCTGATGGACGGGAGGATTCGGCCTGAGAGCATGTATTCCAATAAAGCCTTGCCCAGCGGCTTTAATTCATCTCCTTCCGGTCGTCTAGTCTTTACAATGCCCATTTCAATACAGGTTTAGATCTGTTCTCCTGGTAAAATTATTACTAGCACCTTTGTTCACTTTTAAACATGCCCTAGTTTTGTAAGACAAATGGCAAGGCCATTCTATATGGAAATTCTATATGGAAAATACAGCATAGACAGTCAAGAGATGTGCCCAAATTGGAATAATTATTCACCTTTGCCTTCAGGGCCAAAATTCAAACCTGCTGACTCTTTTCCTGGAGTTCTACTTATAGCACTTCAGAGTTTTGTTACTTGATCTCCTAGTCATTGCAATTCATGAATGATTTGAGAACACAGATGGAAAGGTCAAATCCGCCACCCCCCAAAATAAAAAGTAGATAAATTCTCCAACATGAACCATCTCCTATCTGATAGAAACCAAAATGTTCTGTTTACCTCCTTTTATACTAGTGTATATTGTCTTTTTTGATATCAAAAACTGTGTTTAGGATTTTTAAAAAAGTGAAAAAACACAGCTGCTGGAGACTAGGGGCAACATAATTTCTACGTAAGAAAATCAATCATTAGTCAAACAGACCTCACTATAGTCTTTTAGTTACCCAGGATATATCAGCTGCAAAATATTTGCTTCCTGCTATTTAGCTCTGGGTAGTAGAAAAAGATCATGCTGTTAATGGGTAATTATGTGCTACTAAACAGAATTAGTACTGAATGTGTGCCCTGAACCTCCGGTTTGAAGGACTTGAATCTGAAGATTGTACCCCATCAGGGGACCCTCTGAACATGAGGCAAAAGGGTAAAAAAGCCTTGTTGTTTCTTTGTTCATTTGCTATGCATCAGGCATTGGGCAGTCTGTCAGGCATCTGCTCTATCTAGGCTCTGCCTAATGTTCTGGGAGGATCACAAAGTCTGATCTGACACAATGGCTATGTAAATGTCATATGGGTCCCTTGTACATTTGCCTGAGGGCTCCTTGATGGGGCACATTTCAAAAACGATAAAGGTTATAGCACCCTGTGAAGGATTTATGCCATGCAGTCTACTGGCCATGATTTAGTTTTGTAGCAGACATTCCATTTTAAATTTAGGAATTAATCATTTAGCAGAGCTAGTTTTATTGGGTACTATAGAATATACAGGAAAGAATAAGGAATGAGATTTCTGTACACCATTGATTTTGTTAAATGAAAATAATAAATTCTTATATTTTTTCTATTTTTGATATAATTCTAGTAAAGAGATATTAAATTAAGCAAAATCTGCTTTTTCTTTAGAATAGTCCAAGAGCTTTATAATCAAATAACTTTGGCAATTAATCATTAATATAATCCAGCATTACAAACTCCTAACTCTAGAAATCAAATATAATATTCTTATATTAAATACTTAAATAATTTATGAAGTATCCTAATAACGATGGAGATCCACACATACATACATTTCACACACACAGCATTTGTTATCCCAAAACCAATGTGTAAAGACATTTCTCAAATGAAATAGTTGTTTTCACTTCATAAACAATAAAGCACCTGGAGAAATGTGAGAGGTAAGATTATCCATTAAAATTGCTCTTTCATCCTTTAAGCCCAGAGTTCGCATCCCTGCCACATTAGAATTGCCAGGGCTGCTTTTAAATAATACCAATACCTGAAACTCACATCCTTTCTTCTTGTGTAGGAACCTATGGAAAAAGCATTACCAAAGCCCACATTTGAAAGATACATGGTACAACCTAATTTAAAGGCAAAATGCTCATAAGAAAGTAAGGCTTAAAGTGTGTTAAGAAGCATGTTAACACAAATTTATGAAGACAATAATTGGTCTTGGGGATCTCTTTATACCACACAGTTATTTGAAAGAATTAATAAAGTTGTTAGAATTAGAAATTGTTAAAAGATGCTGAAATTTGTATATCTGAAAATAGCATGAAGTAATTTTAAGTACTGTCATTTTATTTCTATAAAAAAATACTATGTTATTCATGTTCATCTAATAAAGCAGCCGACCATCCCAGTTTGTCTAGGCCTAAGGGATTTCTTGGAAATGAGACTTTCAGTGCAAAAATTGGAGAACTCCCAGCTACTCAAAACTCTTGGAAAGATGACAAGGAAATTGCCAAATGTCACCTAAAGTTTAAACCTATATATTCACATCCTCCCAAAAAAAAGCAGTAAGTTGAAGCAAACGACTAGCTCAGCTGAAAGTTCTGATTTACAGCCTAGTGAGTTCACGTTATTGTGAATATGCTTTGCCCACATTCCTCACCACTTTCCCTTGGTAAAGAGCTCTTTGATTCTGTCCCTGTTTATTGTTTGTTGTCCATATTTCTAATAATGCAGTGTTGATTCTGTGAACAGACTTTGGAATACGTTCCAATATACTTTATTGTCTACCTTCATTTATCTTTGTCTATTTTTATTCAAATTGTTCCTCTTCCATTTCATACTGTGGCTATTTTTTACATGTTGATTCATTTTCCATTTTATTTATGTTCTTTGTTCAGTTTTTTAGTGTGAATGTCTTTTTCTTCAATATGAAATATTTCAGACATCAAAAAAAAAAAGATTTAAAACATAACATAAAAAGCACCTATAAAGCCACTGCCAAAGGTAAAAAGAGCATTAAAATGAAGTCAAAGCCCCTTTACCTCAATTTACATATCCTCTCTAGAGCGAAGGACTATCCTGAATTTGATGTTCACCTTTCTCAAGCAATCTTTACATTTTTACAACATGCACTAATCTACATATATATGTATATATAATATATTATGTATTACTATTATATAATTATATACTTTTAATATTTATATAATGAAATCTTACTATATGCATCATCCTGTAACTTAAATTTGTCTGTGTTGCATATGAAAGATTCACAAGGTTCAGCTATTCTGTATATATAGAACCGTGTTCAAATATTTTAGGGACCTAAGAGTATTTCACTATACAAGTACACTATAATTTATCCTTTCTCTTCCACTGATGAACATTTAGATAATTTTTCAATCT